>JBBPRQ010000598.1:0-20072 GCA_038093095.1 Boletus insuetus | reverse complement strand
GGTGCAATGTATTGAGGTCCGTTCTTGCCATCTAGACCAAATAAAACGGCAGGAGAGCTGCGTGGGCCTGGAAACAATCCACCCCAGAAACGTGAGTCGGCCATTCTACCGAAACGCTTCGCGATCGTGTAACTTCCTGGGGAGTTGAACCAGCCAAGCCACCGCCTGCCTCTGAAGAGGTGGACGGTAGCCATGGCCGAGAAGGCTTCATTACCGCCGAAAAGGCCAGCAATTCCAGCCCATTCGAGAGTGAACTTGGAAGGAGTGCTGAGGTCGGGTATTCTTAGGAGTGAACCGATGCCCATAGTGTGCAAAACTAATCAACCAGGTAGTTGCTCGGTCAAAGTGACAGTGGTAGGAACTTCTGAGGGGGAAAAGGATTTTCTGGCGGAGTCCGACACTGCCGGATTTTTCCAGCCAGGGCGCACCAACTACTTTATCGCACACTGTCAACAGTCAGCACTCCTCTATATCTATGCTGACACTGCCCATCAAGCACAATGCGGTCAAACGCTGCCACAACGACCGTATCGCGTACTACCCCATTGTCACGCGGATCGAAACGAAAACAAGCTGCCAGTGACGCTAACAACAACATGTCACCTGCTGGTGTGGCAGCACCCACTCGGGTAGCTCGGCGCTGCCTCCAGTGCTTCAGCACGACATGCAACGGCACTGTACACAAATCAAGCCCCAAGGCCCACGCTTTCCCACGACGCCGCGATCAGTCCAAGCTTTATTACGGACATTACTAGTATATGTACTACGACTCAGTACTAGTTTTATGCCTTCATGTCACTAGTTGATGATGAATTTCAACATTTCTGTGCTGAGAACTGGCCCATCATCTCGAGTTGCACGATAACTAACGCACAATCTCATTAAATCTGACCACCTCTTCCTCCTTCGCATTTAATTATATTTAAATTATGTAATTAAATTAATATTTCGACGTTGCGTAACTTGAGCGTGTACAAACTTCGTGGTGGGAATATCTGTATCTGCCTTCCTCAGATGCTAGGCTGAATATTTATTCATGGCGCCCAAGGAAGCGGGCACTGTGATCTACCCCCAAAATGCCACCCCTTGGTACACCTCTCGCGAATTCCAAGTTCAATCTCAACTCGGCTGGAATTGCTGGCCTTTTCGGCGGTAATGAAGCCTTCTCAGCCATGGCTACCGTCCACCTCTTCAGAGGCAGGCGGTGGCTTGGCTGGTTCAACTCCCCAGGAAGTTACACGATCGCGAAGCGTTTCGGTAGAATGGCCGACTCACGTTTCTGGGGTGGATTGTTTCCAGGCCCACGCAGCTCTCCTGCCATTTCGTTTGGTCTAGATGGCAAGAATGGACCTCAATACATTGCAGCCTTATCTGGGACAAAGATGCTCACGGGGCATCTAGCTTATCTGACGATGGAACGGAGCAAGGAGTTGGACGCAATGGAGATAGCAGGGAGGAAGACAATTCCTGTCTACGTTTCCTACTTGGCCACGAATCCTGTTAGCTATGAAGCCCCCATTAAACCGTTACCCATCAAAAGCGCTCTCTGGGGGCTGATCCCCATCACCGTCAGTGTCGTGACCTGCGTCATGTGTGCACTTGTCTACGACTGGTTCTGCTTCTCTATGATCTTGTTCGGTATCATCTCTAATGGCTTGGCAACCGTCGTCATCGGTGAAAGAATGCTTGTCGTCGATTCTGTCTCCAGAGTACCTTCGGGCCACGGGATGCTGATGGGAGAGGATGCAGTGGTGGTGATCAAAGGAAAAGAGCGGGACGTGAACACCATCACGAAAGGACGTTTCGTTCTCAAGACGGACCCAGAACAGCGTCACGAGGAGAATGACAATGTACCAAAGTACCACGCCATCGGTGCATGCTCCTTTCTTCTTCTTGTTCAGTTCCTCCTCCAGCTTTTCCTCGTCCCCCTAGGAACACTCTTTGGCCAGATCATGTTCCTTGTCTCGCTCGGCGCCTCGTGGGGGTATAACTCCTACCTATCCTCTTTTGAGAAGGAGAAGATGCAGAGTGATATACTCTTCGAGACGCTTGGGAACCCGGAGATGCTCCGGTTCCGCACAGGCACAAGGACGACAGCGGCAGTTTTCGTCTGCCTACTGCTCTTCCATGGGGTCGAGCGCTCGTCCCCGCAAGAGGACCGCGCGCGTCGTCTCGAGATTTTGAATCTCCAGCTGCCGAATAATACGGCAGTTTGGCAGCGGTGGAGGGAGAAGGTCGTCGAGCAGCTCTTGAATATCGATGACGCATCCGGCTTGTTGCCCCACTTGGCGGAAAGCATGGAGGACTGGGGGCTCTCCGAGTTGGACACCGCACTCTTGAGACAGCTGCTTGACGATGCGGGTGCTGCGTTCAGAGGGTATTTTAACTTTAGCAAGATGTTGTCTGGCGATCTTGATGGCGGAGAGTTGGGTACACACCACGATTGCGATGAAGATGGGGTTCTTTATATTAAGCTCAAAGAAGTGTAATAGACTGTTTTTATTGCTAGAGTGAGAGTGGGTGTGCTCTTATGCCAGCAGTGAAGTCAAAGAACTTTCCACACCGCTTCTGTAAGTCGTGTTCATTGGCGAGCCCCGTGCTTGTACAAGTCAGGGCGGCTTCATGTGTATCCTTGCAAAGCCCGAGCTAGACAAGTTCCATACTCTTCGAGTTATTCACGGTTTCGACATACAACTACCCGGGCTTTGAAACTATACATAATACATGGGAATCTACATACTACACGAACCTGCGACTCGTTGACTCTGGGGCAACTCACACAGCCTCGTCTTACCCGTTGATCATCGCAGATGCTTCTTCTGAGGGGCCCGGGATACTAGGGGTGCAGCTCACGCGTTGACTTCGCCTCCTTTTTTTCGTCCCGACTCCCAGTCTCGATTTGTTGTTCGTCTCCCACACACGTGTGCGCTGCACCAGCACCGGCACGGATGAATGAGGAACGCACGCCGACGAACAAAACCCCACCCGCCAATGCGATCACCTGTATCAAGATGTTAGCCAAACCATAAATGTCATTTGATGTCCGAGAGGGACATACTCCGCAAAAGAGCGCAGGAGCCCACCAGAGATAACGATCTGTCAAAAGGGCACCACAGATCGGTGAGCCTGCAAACAGGAATGCATTGTCATGACATTGGACAGTATATATTACATAGATCTGCTTACCCACTAATCCACCGAATCCTGGGTGGAGTCAAACAAACCGGAACTCGTGTTCGGTGAGCCATCCGAGATGGCGAATATCAGCAACGTACCAGTGACCGCAAAGCCGACGCCCAGTCTTACCCTGCAATGCAGGGGATTAATGTGTGAGCTAGTGGATAACAGACGGGGTACGCGGAATGACGAACCCAAGCTCTGCAGGGTCAGACATCAACCCCAACACAGGCGCCATAACTGCAATGTCTGCAGACACGAGCGTTAAGCATCTCTGGCTTTGTGCACAAAGGTGTGATACTCACTTATTCCCGAAAACAGTCCGTATAATATCCCGAGTACAATCACGCTCGCCACCGAACCCAGCCAAATCATACCGATGATCAAGATTGCGCACGAGACGGTCGTGATGATGGTCAGGTCGATGACTCCGACATATGGAAGCACAGCACTGGCAACGAACCGAGCAACGAAACTTCCCGCATTGATAACGACCAGCTGTATGATAATCTATTGTCAGTCCGTTGGCAACACGAGAACGGGCAACGTACGGAGTAAAAAGCAAAGGTGACACTCAAACCGTGTCTCAAAGAGTCTACCTGAAAATAAAAAAAAGGATACATGTACGTGACTTGGAAGAGCATGAATCTGGATAACATATTTGTAGTGTCGGCAACCTATGCCAAAGGGAAAGCAACGAAAAGGCTGTACCCGATGATTGACAAAAGGGAAGGAACTTCTGTAAAATATTTTTTCGTCGCCTTCCAGGAATTGACCGATACTTCCTCTTGACGCACAGCGCTATACCGAGTACGCACGAGGATGCATGATATGATTAATAACACAGTGATGAACGTTGCACTGATTTGCACGCCCATCTTGAATCCGATGGGACCATTCAATAACTGGTTCAACATGATGGTATTTGCAATACCACCGAGCGAGGCACCCGAGGAAACAATCGACATCATGGTGGCTCGCCGACGCTTGAAGTGGTGTGAGAGGATGGCAAAGCTCGGGACGTACATTAGCCCCTGACCGATGCCGGACATAAGGCCCTGAGCAAGCAAGACCTGGTCGATCGGGCGTTATTCGTGTACAACTGGCTTCCAGATAATCATACCTGATAGTAGTGTCCTGGCTGTACCAAAGACAACATGAAGAGGGAGAAAGATTGGAGGACAGCACCGGTGATGTACACGTGGTAACTGATGAAATTACATGATTAGAATCTTTGACGGTGATAGGTAGCGTCCTCACAAATATCCATTGTCGAATAGTGGGCCACATATTGGGCCTACCGCGGTCACGAGAAATGTGGCTAAGCTTCCGATCCATCTGAACAATATTGTAGTGAATACCCCAGGGAGGTGCAAACTACAATCTTGCTTACGAGACGGCCGACGAACTCGAAGTTTGAAGATAATGTTGAGCATAAAAGGCTGATCGTAGATCAAAATATAGCAAATGCTCTGTCCAGAAATCTCACCCTGATAAACCCCAAATGCATTCGTGTACCTACTCGGATGTAAGCAGAAGAGAAGTACGTCAAATACCAACAGCGCACCCAAATCCACAGAATTGGGCAAGAAATCTGAGAAAACGGTAATTAGTGTATGCCGAGTTGAGCGGCGCAATATGTATGATCTTACACTCCGAATACTGTACACCAGGCCGCCATACCACCCTCGGGAAAGCCTGAGTCCTCTAGGGTATGGGGAGAAGATGACAACGTATTGTCTCCATCACTCTTCGATGGCGCGGAGTTGTGTTCAGAAGGGTCAGAATTACGCAGGGAGAAAAGCATCTTTTTGCGACAAAGGGAAAGACTAGGGGGAAAAGTCTTCGCCAACGCGGTATATAAGTCTGGGACGAATGAGCATGGCAGAACTTCGCAGTGGAATGTTTGTAGGACACCTATACGTTACACGTCGACCTTGTTCGGACGAGCGACCGAAGGACCTGTTGCACAGTGCCCCATATCCATTTGTACGATCGTTGATGAAACGTCACCAACGTCGTGTGACATAGTCATGTCGAAAATCAAACATCAGGGACTGCAATCCCTTATGTGAAGGGTGTCATGTGGTTGAGCTACTTTAAGGACTCTTCAGCCTGCATGTAGAGAAGTTTTACATACACTTGCCTTTATCTTGTCACAAAACACATGCGACCCTCGTCTCGTACATCTTAGATCGAGTCATGGCACGGGGCGCCGAAATGCATTGATAAGCGTAGAAGCGATATCTGTTGACTCTGGACGGCCTCTGGACCAGGAAAATGTGGTTAAACCTTGGTTAAACCCGGGACGCCACATTTGACTAGAAGCAAACAGTTGTGGGATCCGACTTACTCAATGAAGTGTGGTCTACAGTGTGCACTATACGTGACGATCAGTCAAGAAGCCTTCCGATATCCGCCTAGTGGTGTGGTCAGTCGAGGAATGATGTCACAGCCACTTGGCTGAGTCAGATACAGAGTCACACCTGCCAGCTACAAACCATCACTTCATCGTTCTGTCGTCCACGATGGTTGCATACTACGACGAGATCGAAATCGAAGATATGAGCTGGGACGAGGCAAAGGGCGTTTACCACTATCCATGCCCTTGTGGTGATCGTTTCGAGATCTCTCGCAAGCAACTTGCGAATTGCGAGGACATCGCGACTTGTCCTAGCTGCAGTCTGATCATCCGTGTCATTTATGACCCGGTACGCAAGCTTTCAAGCAATGTAGTCAAATTCACTATTCATTAATTCTCCCTCTTTGCCTTCTCTCCCACAGTTCGATTTCGAAGACGAGCCTCCAGATGATGAGGCGCAGCCAGAGGAAAATAAGGAGGAGGAGCCTCGCTCTGACGACGATCACTTCGAAGATGCCCTCGACCAGCTCACGCTCCATGAGGAACAACCTTCCATGATCACCGTCTCGGCCTAAAAAAGCTTGCCTCATTTCCATACTCTCTTCTTTGGCCGTTTCCATGCAGTACGATCTAGTGTGTTCACTTCGTTGTCTCCTTTCTCACTATTTTAATGTCCTGGCATCATATAGGTGTACCAAGCTGTTTTCGGATTCAATTGACCTCGCGATCTACTCTCGCAATGAAAACTGGACGCCAGCCGTTTACATGGTGTAATTTCTCGTCACCCCTCTTTTCTCAAATTATAATCTGAATCTAGCGCTATTGAATACTGTACAGGTAACGTAATGCAGAGACCGGATTTGCTATCACAATCCCTGGCAGTGACTCGACACCGCCCACGCAACTCCATCCCCACAGTTGGGTAGGCACTTCCACGTATCAGCAAAAACCAGCATCGAGGGTCCCAGCAGTCACATAAGTACTGTGATCGTCTGATTCAACTTCGGTGATCTTGAACAATTTGTTCATGTCCGTTCTTCACAGGACCGTCAATGCCAGTACCCTTGGCTTCAGTGAGTGCAGAGTACTCTAGGGTTGTGCTGTTCGAGAGCGTGAAATCACTCATAACCATCTTTCATATCTACAATTAGACGTCAATTAAAGTCCGGCGCTTGCCTATTGTTCCAGTACCCTTTCACCCGTGTTCCACGCACCGAAGGTAGTAAACCGGGGGGGAGGTAAATGCCATCAAGTGGTGTGAGTTAGGCAAGTATCGCCAGGTTTAACTTCCAAAAGATGAGAACCTCCGTATGTATATGTAAACTCTGAATCGTCCAAGTCGATGAAATCGTGACTTTGTATCCGGTCAGCTCGAGACCTGGCTTGGGGGCTTCATCGAGTGTTGCTATGCTCTGAACAAAAAATGCCCAAGCGGCTGCCAGGGCTGAGAGGGTTCTTGGTCTTGCTAAGACCGTCATTCCCCCCTAGGCCCATAACGAAATGGCCATCACGTTCAGAAGCTCGTAGTGCTCATTTATGTCATGGTAAGAACGAGGAGATGTATTGGCCGTATCAAGCCAGTCTTGCCCCAGAAGTTCTCAGAGGGTGCCACTGGCACCCGAAACTGACTAACTCCAGTATCAAATAGGTGGGCAAAGGTACTTTGGGGGCTAAAAGGATGACAGCCCTCTGGTCTTCGAACGGGGCAACTGAGTAAAATGTCGTGAACGTGTACGATATGACACTTGCAGGGTGTTTCTAGATGGGGCAGAACCCCTCATCTTGGCAAACCCAAGTGGCTTCTCTTGATGATTGTGCCTTCGGGAGCCAGGAGCGCTGGGAACATTCCAGCTGTCAAGATCTTCTTCGCGAAGCAACAACGGACGCGAACACGGTGCATGATACAGGACGGCCGAAATGAAATGAAATGTTTGTACCCTTGCACGAGAGCGCTGGGAACAAAAGTCCAAATTGTCTTGACCCGATTTGAGCAGCAGCATCGCACCCGAATTCCAGGTATGTACATGCTACCAGGGTCGAGAAGACCCTCAGCCAGTAGAAAATCGGGTCACGCGCCAAGTTATCGAGATGGATTAAAAGAGTCAATGGTACGTCAATACAAATCAGATGGGTCGTTCCTTCGGTTTGTCTGGGAAAGCCTTTAAGATACATGCACCAGGATCACAACCGACGATAATAGCTAGATCGGCCGCGAGCAGCCTATGTGAGGAACGTGTTTGAAAACGGGTTGCAATATGCCTACGATCGTCCGATTCAGCCTCGATGAACAAATTCGGAACTTCGAATCTCTCCCTTCAGTATTATTTACAATATCATGGCCTCAGCTAGAAGGCCAAACTCACGCTCTTCGAGAACGTTTAATCACTTCATAACCTTCCATCCATGAAATACTACAGCTATACTACAAGCGGATGTCAGTCATAAGCGAGTCTATGTGCAGCGTCTTGTTTGCCACGTCCACGAGTTCAAGACACAGGGGAAGGGGCGAAGGACCCCCGTGCAAAACGTACATCATCGCTACACCATCTCCAGGATCGTAAAACGCCAACTCGTCTTCCGCCAAGAAAACTCGTGCGGATACCTGCTCTTCACGTACCGTATACACAGCTTCCCCGACAACTCGTCCCAATCTTGTACATCGTACACGAGACTGCCTTGGTCAGGAGACAGCTCGTCGTGATCGATGAGTACCCTATCGATGTGGCGCTCCTCGTTGCTTGGGGCAGGAAGCATGGCTGCTTCGATGAGGTGTTTTGAACCGACCGAGGCAGGCAGCGACCGAGGCAAACGCAGCGGCCAGAATATCCGTTGCGAGGTCAGAACTGCCGGATACTTGACACTATATGGTGTCGAGGAAGAAAACTGAGTACCGTGGCGTCAGTAAGGACCCTTGGCGAGGATGAAAAAAAAAAGGAACTACATACTTGGTAAGTGGCTATCGTTTTTCCATCGGATCCTAGATTGTCTATTTCGGGGTAGACGAACCTAACCTTGCCCTCGTAGAATGTGACAACAGCGCTTTCATGGAACACGTGTAGTATTCGGCCGAAGGAAATGTTCTCTGGCAGATACGTCCACATTGTGGGTAGTTTCAGTGGTAAAGATCTGGATCCGGATGATAAAGTGTCGTCGGAAATGTCATATGCGGCCATCAGTCGCGTACTGATGAGCATTAACCTGGGTTGTTTCCCAGATAGCCGCAAGTCGTACCGCACCTTGAACGGAATAGTAAATGTCTGCCGACCCCCTGTGAGTAACCGGACCTACCATCAGCCTCCCATCATTCCCTGGAGGGCAGTCAATCTCTGCGATCACGTCCTTTTCTAGCTTGGTATAGTCGTCGTTAAGCTTCATAATTCGAAGCAAGTGCTTGCGGTCATCTGTAATCCACCCATAGACAAGGTAATCCCCAGCAACGACATAATTCCTCGTCCGTATCGTGGTATGGGCCATGAATGTAATCTTGACAGACGGTGTATTGGTATCCAGGTGGCAAATTGCAAACGTCCGTCTACAAGGAACCCCGATCTCAATAGGTCCATAGTGCCATAAAACAGAAGGTGACCTACTTGTTCTTTACAAACGTCCGCAAAAGCATGAGATCATCTCCTCGTGACGACTTGTACGGACCGTCTCGCGAACCAAAGTGTAGCCAGCACCACTCGCTTTGTAATGTGACCGAAGTAGGTGTCGCGTCTGTCGCACTCGACCTCGGCGGCTTGAACAAACATATATTCGAATGCCGCGCAGGATTGAGTGTCCGACTGTGAAATAGCAATACAAGCCAGTCGCCGCCAGGTGTGAACTTCATTCCCTGGAACACACCCGGAAATTCGAGCGGAAAAGAGTAACTTCGAATGGGTCTGAGGGTACATTTGGAGAATGCGACATCGAGGCGTGTGGTGGTGATGAGTTGGCGCCGAATGATACTCGTTGGGGCATGACGAAGGTGGGGGTAACTCTTGGACAAGAAACGGTGTTTGGCGAGCGCACTCTGCCAGACGTGGTGAAACTGAGAGTACTCGAAGAGCGCCTTGCACGTCTGATCCAACCAGACCTATATCAATCAATCTGCATCAATCGTTCAGCACAACTCACATGGCTCAAGTGAACGACGTCAGATGGCGAGAGCAGGCTCATTATGATGAACCAGACGTCCGCTACGAGCTTGACAGAGGACTTCTGTCTGCCGTCATTGCCGTAGCTGCCTGTCATCCTGGTGAAGGTGGGGCAGGCCAGACACCGGGGGCCAAGGTGCTTCTGTGCCTGAGGAATGGGGTAGTCTTCGCAAACTCATTTTTACCTGATTCCACGGGTGTGCTCGTGTCTCTTGCGGATGGGGGACGAGTGACCGTGGACGTGGAACGCGCCACTCTAACGCCATACTTTCTCTAAATGATGATCTCGGAACTTTCCAGGCTGTGAACCAAACACTACCAACAACTATTACTACCGTCCTGTCTACTACCCAACACTTCTCAGACGCGCTTACTATTTACACCGCAGACGACCCGGGGCAAGTGGACGTCAGCATGGCTAAGATGGTTGTAGTCGAGCGGGATGATACGGGTCGTGTGTTCAAGGTGCCTATAGGACCGTGGGTCACACAACGCATGAGTCTTGATGCTACTCCCAAGGTGAGGAATCCTGACAATCAAACGTCGTCAATTGCGCGAGAAAGATATTTTCCAAGACACATGGTGCTGAGCCGCATTATCATTGTTCCAGCCCAGTACACCATCGTCGCCTTGGAGCGCAAATGCCGTACACAAAGGATTAGGATCGTTGTACCATGTTCTTTCTGAACTCTTCCTTCCGGCAGGCTATCCTTCGAGCGTTTCTCCGGGTAAGTTTTAACCTTTAGAATCTTGTGCAGGGCTGGTAAATCACCTTACGACACCTTAGATTACCTGGTGTGCGTGTGTTGCACCTAACCCCGCGGATAATTCTGGGGTGTACTCAAACAGATGATTGTATTGTTTCTCAGGTATCAAATTTACAACGCTCTACAAGCGTTCTGTAATTCGCTCTCAGGACTTCTAGCTTCTCGCGGCGCCTTGGAAGGTCTGTCTTCTCGTACATACTGTCGCTCCGGCGATACTGATCCACACGAGGTGTTGGCGTTGGTGATGCATCCACATCGGCAACACACGCTCTTTTATTGACAGTCTTGAAAGACATCTTTTCCCGCTTCACGAGTACGTGGTCCTTGACAAAAGTATCCCATCGAAAGCCAAGTCTTTGTTTAGCCATTCTCGCGGCGTATTATTTTGGAACATCGCTTTACCCAGAGACCAAAACTTTTCGATATCTTGCCGACGTTTTCAATGATGCCGCCACGGTGCTCGACACCATCGTGCCTTTCATTGGATCGATCGATCCTCCGAGATATTGGTCCGCTCTTCCGTCGGGTGCTACGTTGCAAATAATTGCGCTGTGTCTGAGCAGTGGTATGAGGTCCCTCTGTTTACTCGTCGCAGGTGGCTCGAAAGCGGCCCTTAAAAACCATTTTGCGTCCCCATTGGCTGGGAAGGGAGATGTCGGCGAAGTAAGCGCAAAAGATGAAAGCCGGGAGACCGTCGTTGGGCTTTCTGGGATGTTGGTAAGAGCCAGATTGCAGCCTGTACCTTTCGATTGATGAATTACAGCTCGGAACACTTCTCATACCCTACGTCAACACGCGCGCATTGACGTATACAATACTGTTCATCTTGGTCGGAGCCCACCTGTTGTTCAACTACCTTGCCGTTCGTTCCGTTGTTCTACGCACACTCAACAGGCAACGTGCGTGCATACTTTGGACCAGCTTCAAACTCCCGAGTGGAACGCTTAAAGAAAGAGCGCCCACCCCTGCCAACATCGCTTCGAAAGAGTTGCTATTCGACGCTCCCGGCACCTTACGCGAGGCATCCACTGGGCGAAAAATAGGACGATGCATTCTTGGCACCTCGCTCCAAAATATCAGGTCGCAGTGCACCGCGGAGCATATCGAATCCGCGTTACACGTGTTTGGAGGGGAGCGTTATGTGCTATTTATTGCTGGTGGGAATGACCATGGTTTGCGCCAAGGCACCATCGCGGTCTGCTTCAAGGACGGATACCACTCTATAGACCAACTTCAGGCTTGGATCCATGCCATCGAAGCCACTCGACGGCTATGTGATCCAGAAGACGATGCCGATCCAGTGGATGTCCTGCGTTCGACGTTACCGGCCACTCGCGGGGTGATACCTTCATTCGTCCAGTCTCTGGCCGAAGCAGGGTGGGAGACAGGGAACGGTTCGATGATGTTCGGTTCTCCCAGTCATTTAATATTGGGGATAGATAAGGCTCAAGAGGACATGCGCGGTGACAACGAGGACAAGAAGCAGCGCTAACGTTCCCAGAAGTAGTAGATATCGTCATCAGAAGTTTGGTTTCATGTTATCCAATGCTTCGGAGCGTGAGTGTGGTTCCTTTACTGCTGCCCAGAATGTGTGCTGTCGGAATCGTTCGTCCAGAACCCACGGGCAGATACTTTCACCGAGCCATTCCTCTTTGGAACCCCAAACAGGTTTCAAATGGTTGATTTTGTGACGGTACGTTATGGTTGACTTCATCACCCCTGCCGCCCAGAAAAGGACGAAACTTGGACACCCGAAACTTTGTCATGCCAATTAGAGTTCTTCGACCCTGCCGGAATTATAAAAACGGGCTTGGAAGGGGCTTTCGCCAGCCACCCAGGACCCTTGTACAATGTCCCTTTTGAGCGAGCGGCATCGCTACTTTGTACTGATCCCATTATTCGCCGCGTTCATATGGTTCTCCACCCTCCTTGCAATGTTACTCACCTGGTTCATTTCTGGACGCCCCAAATACGTGTCCAACCAGGTCGCCGTCGCCTACATCTCCGATGTCGGTGCATCCTCCCTAAAACCCCTCTTCGTTGTGACATGCTGCCTCACCGGTCCCGGTCTCGTCATCTCGCTCACCATCGAGCGGCTCCTCAGACACAAGGGCAGACTCCCCCCGGAGTTCCACCCATATGAACGCATATTTGGCGGACTCGCCATCGCCGGTGCCTTCATCGCCATGTTTGGTCTCGCCTTTCTATCCGGGTTCGATACCGGACGGTACCCGACCGAACACCTCACCTTTCTCCTCATGTTCATGGTCGGCGTCTCCCTCTCCTCCATCTTTACCGTGATCGAGTTTCGTTGGCTTGCGGACGATTATCCAGAGGTTGAGCAGCTCAAGAGGGCGTATATTGCCAAGGCGGTGATTGGGTTGTCGTTGGTGGTGTTGGCGATCATGTTTGGAGTGTCACTGTTTAATGCGCAGAACGTCGGTGGAGTTATTGAGTGGCTGATTGCGTTTGGATTTACGTTTTATTTGTTGACTTTTGCATATGATCTGCGAATGGCGAAAGTCGATGTGGGTGAGGTGAGCCGGGTCCGGAATGCATTAATTGGGGGTTCCATGGACTAATTTATTGCACATTGCTATCTGATCATGACGACTTGGTCCAGTTGGATGACAATAATGACAAATGGTTACTGTAACTACTTCAAGGCACTATACTTTGGAATTACATTGACTCGTACGTCAGAGTCACTTTGCGTTGAATAGATCACGGACAGGATCTACGCAAAGTACTAGTCAGACTAGGACTTGTACTTGGCCACAACAGCTCACTGCTATGAGTGCGTCCGCCCGCTGTGTTGTCAGATTCACCTGTTGGAAAGGCTGGGGACATGAACGGGAACGAGGAATTGGATTAGAAGGAAGGGATGAGGGGGTCGCTGCGGCTGGGGATTGAGGGGTAGATCAGACGGAGGGGTAGCGGGATTGGGGTGGGTTGGGGTTGGAAACGGGATCTTCCTGAGTCCTTGGCGTCTTTCCTCGCTAGAACTCTAGCCAAATGCATTTGATCAGAATCACAGCGGAACATGAGTTTGAGATCACGAACCATGACTTCAGCTCCGAGCTTTTTCAGGGATCGACATGTGCTCCCGATTGCTGCCGAGGTACCACTGAGAAACTCGGTATAATCCTCGCGAAGGGAGGTTGCATTATATGCACGGGACCGCAAACTACACGTACGGTCTTTCAACCTGATGTGGCGATGTATCAATATATCATAAATCACTCGCCGGTCGGATTTGGTTCGGAAACCCTGGGATATGACAAAGTCACGCTGCGAGACGGTACTCCATCATTCGAGCAAATACGTGTCCACGTAGTCCATGTTCGACAGTTTCGTTAAATGCCTTTTCAGTTTCGTGTAAGAGGTCCTCCGGGACCTTGATATTGTTACTAGGAAGTTGAGGCCGACATATTGCAACGACAAACCCAAGCAGGGAGATGCCGCCTGCTACGAATCCGAAAATGTTCGAGTAGGAGGATAACGAAGCAAACATTATAAGCGTTGAAGAACTCTTTTATTCGAGCACCCACTGTGAGTTGTGTTGTAACTTGTATCCGTAATTGCTCGGGTGCTGCATATGCAACACAAACAACCATGGATTATGCTGAGGCATGTGTGAGCAGTAGGACTGATGCTGCCCTTTTATCGCCCCGAAACCAAGTAGGCTTGACTTGCGAATGCACTCGCGAAGTTAAGTGCTTGGTTGAGTGTGACAAAGTTCCGGCGCAGCCTTGTGGCTGTGCGGCCCTGACTGCGTATAGGCCAACTTGAACTTGAAATGGTGGCTTGACTCAGTATCTAGTGCAATCTAGAGTCCATGCCGAGTCCTTACCCCGCAAAACTGTTCTTCTGGAGGGCCTGGTATCACCTCTTCAGACAGATAGGTTACATCCTTCGACCCCGTCGCTATCATCCGGACTGGTAAGGCGTCGTGGAGATTCGGGGCCGATCCTATCCTTGAGCTCTTCGAGGACAGCATATTCCAGTGGGTCAGTGTTTTTCCGCATCCCGCTTATTCTTATTTCCTACGCAGTTTGCATGCGATAGAAGAGGAGCTTATTAGACGCGATGGAAGCAGGTGAAGAACGTATCCATTGACTCGAGGACCCATGCCAACGAAGTCAAAATTGCTTCGCGTTTAGGATCACCCGAGAATCAGAAATATCGATGGGACCACTGTGTGCCCGTTCTTGCCGTTTTTCCCGACGACTGGGACCCGCGGTATCAATAAGTCGTGATGCCTGCGATTCGTCCGTTCAATGAACCCAACTCTACATCGTTCGGCAAAATCTATTAACCAGATCTTGGAGGTTGGGATCCTCACGTGCTCTCGTTCGTCTCCTTTCCGACAATCTCCTTCAGGGTCTCATCTATATGCACGAGCAAAATGTGGCACATCGGTGAGCGCAATCTGCGTGTCGCGCGTTGTACTGATTGCAAATTGTTTAGTGATTGTGCAACTGAGAACATCCTGATGGATGGGTCAAAGCTCTAGAAGGATGGTTGGCCAATGGCACCCAATGAATACGTGGACAGCTCGTGATGGTGAATTTCTCTCCCTCAGTCGCAAGCGCTCAGAAGTCGAAATTAAATATTATTTTATCGATTTTGGCTTATCAACAGAGTTTGCCGCTGAATAGTGTGAGCGTCTCGTCACCAGAGTCCAGACTACTTGGTCAAATGATAGCTCCCGAGCAGAGTTGCGGTTTGCCCTATGACCCTTTCACACTAGACGTAGTATTATCTGGGATATGTTTATCAAACGAAAATTGTGGATGTGCGTACTCACTCGTTTTGAGCTTCTAAACCTCCGGGAGGCGTTCAAAGGACATTACGCATGACGTAATGCGTATGGGGGCGGAGATTGAATCAGGTCGGTCCCCTTCACAATCAACCGTTTGCGCGACCTTGTCAGACAACATGTCATTCGTCACACTCGACGAGGACTCCAACCAACTGAGAGTATTCATTCCTCCTGTCAAAAAGCTACCTCCGAATTCGCATATCGCCCGTGGAATAGAACCCTTGCAACGCGCACTAGCTGCACCATCCGAAACCACAGATATAGATAGCCAGCGGTTTATCGAGCCTCGCGAAGACAAGAGTCTCCGGCATCGACTTATTGCCCATGATCAGATGTCTTTCTTTACAGGCTCTGCCTCTGCCGATTTGCAGGCCGCGCATTTAATACATGCTGTTCGTTCAAATCCAGTGAGAAAGAAAGAAGTGGTGGGTGTTCTGGTTTAAGATGTTCGATATCTGACGCTTCCCCAGGAAGAATTCCTTTCTCAACAGAGGATTCATGACCCTTCGTCATTCAGGTTTTCATTAGATAGTCTCACCAATGCGATTCTCTGTGAGCGGACCAGCGTTTCCAGTCGTCCTTCAACTGGTTGTCGTTTTTTATATTCCAGTGGAGGCCAGCCTCCATGTCCACTGGGACCTTTACGGAACCTTTTGCATAGTGCCATCGGAAAGTGACGCTAAAGCGATGCTGGACACTTTAACCATGCTCAATACCGAATGGGCAAAATACGATCCTGTGGACATTCCTATGAGGCCGTTAGATGTGTGTCTTAGATATTGTCATTGTGGACCTTCATGACGACTTGAATATAGATCACCCAACCACCTTTTGCTAACCCACGCTGGGATATCATCGTTCTTCATCCTCATGCACTTCTCCCGGACCGTCAGCCGCTTGTCATTGCGCGCGATCGGGCATTCTATGTGCAGGGTCAGCCCCCACCCATGTCCCGATTGACTTGGACTTCCTGGATTGCTTATGACGATTATCTCCGCTCGGAAACGCCTCCCCATGATCCTCTTCCCCCTTTTGTTGTCGAAAATGTTCGCTCGACCTTGAATCGGCCTATACTATCTTCTCTCGCCATGGTTATCAATGCGTATTACAAGTTGGACCAGTTCATGCAAGAACACGGCTCATCCGCCAGCTCGCGTGTGCGCCGGTTTGCAGACCAGATGTCCAGGCTGGTTACCGCGATATTTTATGTGCCTCCGCACTATCCTCAAGTAACAGACCAAACCCAATTCGCGGAGACCTCGCGGCCTTCCCGCTCCGCGACTATGATCGGGACTTCACATTCAGCAGCAGTGACCAGCCAGCATTCGGTACAGGTCGTCCCACAGGCAGGTAGTCCAGCCTGTGGCACAATGGTGGATGGTTCGGTGTCGCATGATGAAAATAACGATCTCGATGCAGTGGAGCCTCCTGAGACCGTTGGAGATGATGGTCTGACCGACTCGGAGTTCCGACTAGTTGCGGCCAGGGCAAGGGATCCGCTCCTGGATCCAAATCAACGTACCGACGCGGCAATAATGATGTTGTTTGGGACTCGTCGTAAGTCATTTAAGAATGTCAGGCTTACAACCACTGATCGTCGTCTTATAGGGTATGCCAACCCTTATGTGCAGACCGAGCAGGTACACACCGGGGTTGGACAGTGTTAAGGCACCTCAATCAATGAAATTCATCGTGGACCTGAGAATGTAATCGTACGGATGTCCATGGATCTAGCAGGTCACATCTTCATGGCACCAAACATTGCAGTACTATAGTATTGGACATTACAGTCATGCAGTGGATCGTAATATTTAGATATGCCACATACATCATTGGAGGTATATACATGATGAGGTACTTATGTAAATACAATGCTTTGAAAATATGTCTGGAAACAAGGAAGGGTCCTGTGAGAATGAATGTGTCAGATGGTGGCATGGTCACTTGGCGCTAGGATCCACCACGATCAAGCACCAGGCTCGAGAGTGACTGACGTATGAATAATTGATGGACCAGTTTGTACATCAGTTGTTCGTACGTCCGAGTCACTCTGCGTGGGATCACGGAATGGATCTACAGAAGTTTCATCAGACGCCAGCATGCAAGGATATCAGCACCCAAGCACTCACTCCCTCGAAGACCGCCACGTTGCCCAGAAAGTACTGGGGGACACGAGCGGGGTCGAGTCTGAGCGAAAAGCAATGGGTTGGGGTGGCGCTCCGAATGAAGGGTGAGCGACAAATCAGATGAAGGCGAGGAGTTGGTGCCTGCATTTTCCCCCATGCGCCTCCTACTGCGTCCCTTTTCGCTGGATGTCTGTTCCAACAGCTTTCATGAGACCACCCTCCACAGCGCAGATCATATATACGAACAATAACTTGTGCTTTAAGCTTTTTGAGAGACTGGCACGTGCTTCCAATTGATCTCGAGGTTCCACTGAGGAATTCAAGATAGTCCTGGTAGAGTGTTGTAGCGTTATAAGTGCGAGATTGTAATCCGTGTGTTATGGTTCTCAGCCTATGGGAAGTGACTAGTGAGTTTTGTGAAACCATGCGACGCGAAACAGATTCACATAGTCAGATCACATTTAGTCTGCTGAACAAATCCCGGTTCTATCAAGAGGCCGTCTTCGACAGCTTTATTGAAGAATGTCTCTGTTTCGTCCATCAGAGACTCCAGTTCCTTGATCCTGTTGCTGGGAAGGTAGGGCCGGCATATATTGACGAGAAACGCGAACAAGGATATTGCAGCCACAACAAATCCGAAAATGCTAGAGAAGATGGAAAATGTAATGGTGCTCATCGGAAACGAGGCTAAGAGGGTCGTGACAAGTCTGATGGTTCGAAAGAAGGCCGACGGGCTGAGCTTTTGTAGGGGTGTTCAACATCCTGTGATGAACATGCTGCGACCACGAGGCTTGGTGAAATGTGATGCAGGATGCTTGGCGACAACGTCGGACTAGCCCGCGAGAAACTGGGTCGCTTCGTGCGCAACAAGTTGTTTGTTTGACATCAAACGGTATTCACCCGTTTTGCTGGCAGCAGTCGAGCTAGTATCAGCGAAGTGCAAATTGTTGAGGTGCCTAACGCCGCTGGCCTTGGCGTGATTACATATACATAACGTAGGGCTGTGTCTTTGCTAACTTATGAATCCTTTCAGCAATCATGGCAGCTTTCGGTTGCGCGCCAGACAAACTGAGGGACCGGGAAATCTTCTGGCGGGATAGATACTACTTTTTCAAAAGAAAAGGATACACACTTCGCCCGCGTTACCGTCCCAAATGGCAACCATCTTGGAGATTTACTGTGGATCCACTCTACAACGAATATGAGGACAGTATCATTCAATGGGCAAGTCGCATCTCCCCCACCTTATAGATAACTCATTCAGATGTTGATACGCTAGAATGAAGATCTTCTCGATGCCACAGAGGAAGGAAGGGGCAAGAAGGACGTATTCATTAAGCGGATTGATTGTCGAACTCATTTACACGAAGTCAACGTCGTTTTGCGGCTAGGATCATCTAAGTGTCACGAAGATGAAAGAAACCACTGTGTCCCTGTACTTGCTGTCTTTTCCGACGACCTTAATCCATGGTATCAATACGTCGTCATGCCCGTTCTTCGTCCTTTCAACGAACCCAACTTCACCACATTCGGGGAAATCGTGGATTTCGTGGACCAGACCCTAGAAGTTGGTTTTTTACTCTCTCGCATGTTTTTGTTCTGACTGTTGCATTCAGGGTCTCATGTATATCCATGATCAAAATGTGGCACATCGGTGGGTATATCTCGCGTTTCAAATAGACACTGATCGATCCAGACGGGTACAGTGACTGTGCTGCTGAAAATATCTTGATGGATGCTTCCAATCTTTACAACGATGGTTGGCACCCAATGAATACCTGGCTAGCCCGCAACGGCAGAGATGAAATCTGTCTCAGCCACAAACGCTCCGAAGCCGAGATTAAATACTATTTCATTGATTTCGGTTTGTCGACACAGTTCTCTCCAGAGCAACATGATCGACTTGTCACTGGCGAGCTTGGCCGAATACAGGCCCCCGAGCAAAGTTCTGGACTACCGTACGACCCGTTCAAACTAGATGTGTATTATCTTGGACATGTCTATCAAACAAAGGTTGTAGACGTGCGTATCCTGTATCCTTCGACTCCCTCGCTTGGAGCTCTCACCTTGCGACAGGAGTTCAAAGGCATGGAAGTCTTGGGTGATCTATCTCGTTTGATGATGAAGCTAAACCCAAAGGACCGTCCTAACGCTCAGGAAACGCTGATGATTTGGAACAGTCTGCGATTGCTTCCCTCGATACCGCCTCGGTGGACGAGACTCCGACCCACGCGGGAAGAAGGATCTATCGAGCGCATTGTAAACAACGCGCTGGACGTCGTTGGTATGGTCCGGGGATCCATGGGACTCTAGATTGGAATGATTGGCCTTGTTCGTTTCGAATGAAACTTTAGGCCACAGTACCTCATCTGGTGAGTACGTTTTAAGTCACTTTGTGCGGAAAACCGTCTGATGCAAGGAAAGGAACTGATCACAGTGGAACTTGGAACTTGTATTCTCTTATTCATGTACACCATCGATTAGATATCGCCAGACACCAGCTGTACTTCCCTATCATAGCACCCGCCGTTCGCACGTTTGTATTCCGCACTGATTGCCATACCATCTGTCGAATGAGACTGGTCGAAAGATTGCTGACCGCGGTTTGTTTCTCATCAGACCAATCACGTGGTCGATCTACTCCATAGTCCAGACGTCCCACAGTGCACGACTTCA
>JBBPRQ010000597.1:0-20080 GCA_038093095.1 Boletus insuetus | reverse complement strand
GTTGAGCTTATATCTCAACAATGGCACCGCCAATTTTCATGAATGTTGGATCATTAGAATCCTCTTGATGAGAGGATTCTGGCTGTATACAATGTATGTCAAAAAAAAAGTCGACCTTTTATGACTATTGATGAATATACCCTATAAAAGGGCTACTGTGCAGTGTGATATCCAAATGGTTCACTGTACAACACTGTGCAGCATTACTTCGCTGTTGCTTACTGGATAGTGCGAGAATGGACTTCCTTGCTGTACAGTACTGTACAGCAGTCACGTTTTCGCGGGTCACTGTACATCACTTATGAGGCACGGCAACCTGTCCCAAGCTTACAGCTGTGCTGTCACTATACAGTAAGAGCGCTTACGACAGCTGTGCTGTCACTGTACAGTAAGAGCACAGCATGCTGTCACTGTGCTGTCACTGTACAGTGCTGGCACAGCACTGTACAAAAGGGGACCTACCTGTAGTGGCTGTCGTGGCTGGACTTGTCTGGGACTAACTGTCCAGTGCTGGCCAACAACGAAGGGAATTGCTGATGTGGGAAGTCTTGAATGCAATAAAAGAGTGGATCATGGTGGTAAGGATGCTACTATCAGGTTGTCTTGGCGGGCAGGGTTCTCTTTCGTTGGGCACCATGGCACTTTGCTTGGGGCATCACAGTTGTTGCAGTTCAGTGCAGTCATTGGTCACTAGCTTTTGGTGAGGTTAGGTCTCCATCTTCTAAAGCGTCGGGTAACGTGGATGTAAGCGAGGGTGTCTTTTATGCATTCCGGGTCACGGTGTTTCTGCAGAAGGGTGACTAACAACTCATGACTGACATGGGATCGGTCACGGTCATCGTCGGCAACGGTTTTATGGACACACGATGTCAGTCGCAAGGTGTGAATGGCGAAGCCACGGGATACATATAGCTAGTAGGACAGCGGCGAATTAAATTTGTATCGAGAGTCGGCGACGCGCTTATTTCACGTCACTGTGCTGACAGGGCGCGCCTTCGACCTCACGACGGCATGAGTTAGGACAGCAAACGAACTGCCATCAGCTGCCAATACATCTAACTCATCCGTGTCGCGATCAAGCTCGTCGACGTATTCTCTAGCACCTGAAAGATGGGCAACCTTGGCACAAGCTGCGTGAAGAGCTAGGAGTTCCTGAGAAGGGAAGGGGAGGACAAGAGGATCTGGCGACGTGAAGGTCACCTCACGAGGGACGTTGTAGATTCGACGGGTAGTTTGTACACGATAGCAGTTTGCAACCCCCTAGGTTGTGAGGCGGCGTCAGGGCCGGTGTAATTTCTAACTGTGACACCCACTGTGCTTTCAAACCACATTTCCAGGCGATCGAACGCGTCGTGCGCGTCCTTTTGCATTGTCATGATATTGTAGAGGGAATGGACTTTGGGGCCATTCACCTTTTCGACGTCGTAACCGAAATGCTGTAAAACTGCTAATACTGAAGCAGCGCAGTCCTTCTAGTCAAAATGTGCATCCCAGCGGCGCTAGACACTAATAGAAAGAAGAAAAACCTTTTCTGGAGAGCTCGTGCATGCGTCGGATAAGTTGAAACAAGTCGACTCTGGCAGAATATGGGCCAACTCTGTGTGCACCGTGCCCCCTATAGCTGTCGTGGCATCGACTTCTGCCATCGCATCGTATATTCCGGTCACCACACATTTGTAGCCATCTCGAATGAGAGCCTGTGAGAAGAAGCATGTTTGCGCATCGTTCAAATGCATCACGATACGCCACGAACCTGGGCCTTCGCTCCTTGATGATCCCTCGGTGCTTCTCTAATACTTTCCTTCAGACTCGCCTTGACTTTGTCGAACGATTGGCGACTCGGATGATCAGATGGTGTTGGTGTTCGCCCTCTGGACTTCTTGACTGAACAGGAGGTCAGCAACTAGATATTCTCGTCCAACGGAGCTAATCCAGAACTTACATGGAAGAATGAACCACAATCGAAAGCACTTCCCAAGCTCTAGCAGCGTCTTCTCGTCTTGAGCGCAGGAATGAATTGCTCTCACGATCTCGGCCTGAGCGGTCGAAGAAGGGGCATGGAGAATCAAATAGCCGAGAATCTGCGCATGCATGCGACTCTCGTCGGTAGTAACCTGGCTTTCAAGTGCAAGGCAAATGTTGTATGCATTGAGGGCGTTGGGCCGGTCATACAATTTGGTTTCTTGTGCAGTTGGAAGGGCAACAGGCATGACGATGAACAGGAATTCCGTATACTTATTTGGTTTTGTTTGTCAATGTGAAAGAAAAACTCCAGGAGACGCGACAAGACATGGCAGTTATGTAGATTTCCCCAGGGTCTCTTGGACGGCAGGTTTGATTCCCCGTTACATGTCCTACACTCCAACAGACACATCTCTAGCCTTAATCTTTTGCCCGTCTCTAATCCCAGCCCACCAGCTCAACCCGAGGGAAAAGATGCACGCAACGAGCGTCACCTGCAAAGTCCCAAAGTAACACGCCTTCCCATCGAAACACTGATGTTCTGAGGGTAGCTCGCGTGACCCCAAACTGATGAACGACAAGACACGTGTCCCTAACGAAGAACGCGTGTCCTGCACCGGTACATGTGCATCCAGATAGCGTCCAAACATGAGGGAGAAAAGGTTACCCCCTAGGACGGGTGAGAAGGAGAGGAAGCCCCAGTTCTCAGAGAAGTGTGCTGGTGAACATGAGTTGACGCAAACTACAAGAAAAATGGGCTTACCCATCCCAAACCACTCGATTATAATCGATGGACAGCTTCCGAACAAAAATCCGTATGCAAGCCCCAACAGAAGAGTTGCTACCCATAATGTCTCGACGGAGGAGACAATCATAGCAGTCGCTTGGGAGACAATGAAAAGCGAGGAGACGATGCAAAGACAGTAGGCTCTCGGAATGCGAAGGCGGATATGTCCAAAGTCAGAGATTAAGCCTTGCATACAGTTGGTCAGGGCTAGACAAAGGAGTGGCGCAAACCTCACCAATTAAGATACGTCCTGCGAAGTTTCCTAAGCTCAAAATAGATACCTGAGCGGCTTGCCACTTGGCGGCTTCAACATCATCGTAAACCGTATGCGTTTTAGCATAAAGTGCTTGTGAGATTGAACCGACATTGTTTATGTCTATCAAAGGAGAATGAGTTGGAACACCCTCAATGAAGTCGATGCACTAACACATGAGACCAGTACCGCTACCTATGGAAAAGAAAGTAGGTGTCAGTTGAAAAGTGCACGGAACCGACCACCCACATATTGCCATGATCGTGAAGACGAGATAGAAGTCTGGAGTGAGCCAAAGTCGCTTTCCATGAATATCTGGCAATGCGTCTTTATCCCCGGTACTTCTTTCACGGTGCAAATGCACTGAAGTGTTCAACTCGACAGCAGAGGTGGGAAGAGAGGCCTGATACGAACTAGTCTCTTGCTCATGTGGTAGCAGTGGTGCGGAATCTGCATCTGCATCCACGTCCGCCTCTGAATCCATCGCTACTTGTGCCTCTCCGACGAAAACAATACCTTCTCCAGTGGGGATGGAATCATACCCTTCGACCATGATATGCGAACTCGTCGGATGCAAAGGAACAGGCTTGACGATGAACAGACCGATGATCATGGGGATAGCTGTTCCGAGAGCGAGAATCGACAGGAAGGCAGATGTGTCTCCAGGAAAAAGTGTGTGCGCGAGCAACGAGAACCAGAAAGCTGAGAGCCCGAAACCCGACAGAACGAGACCAGTAGTGGTGGCACGCTAAGGAACGTCAGCCGTGTGTACTTGGCACATATGCAAAGGGCAAAGGACGGACGTACAGCACTAGGCGGGAAGCTCTTCGCGGTCGTATTCATAGCGGCGCCAAGCCCCGCATTGCCCCCCAACCCAGTCATAAAGCTGCACATGACAAGTAATGCAAGATGGAGTGGCGAAACAGTAGTGGCACTGCCTACGCCATCGTCATACATTTGCTTGATACCCAAGTAGCCGACGAGGAGACAGATTGAAGCGCCAATGAGCGGGATCCGTGGGCCCTTGTGATCGACGATGCGACCCCACACAGGACCGGAGGTGTATACCCCCACTGTGGATGGATTAAACAAGGGCTGATGAGGACAGTATCATATGAGGCTTACTATTTCCTGCCAGACCAATGATATTTTGTTGCGTGTGCGATACTCGAAGGCGAGCACCGAGCTGAGGCGCATAGGCTAATGGGAGTGTTCATGGAAGCGGGATGTTCGGGAACGAAGAAAGACGCACCGGAATATATCTATTTGATGATGAAGAGTGATTATCATCTTCGGTCTATTGTGTAGTATCGAGCTGACCCACATAATTAGTTCCAGAGCTCAACGCAACGAGGACGGATCCGAGGAGCGTGATGATCCGGGATATGTTGTTTGATTGTGCGGAAAACCTGGTGTTCACCTCCATTGTGCACGTCGGGACAGACGATGATCCAGCTGCTGCAGGAGGTGATGGGAGAAGCGAAAAGGGTGAGTGTTGGCCTGGACAAATCCACTGTGTAAGCGATGCCGGCGATGCTGGCAAATTTGGCGAGGCACTAATCTGGTTAGTTCCGAGGTGCCATCATAGACTGGTCTGGTCACGGGCCAGACTACTTCGGAACTCCGCCACGCCAAGTCACACGCATGTCGAGCTCGCACTCAATTACCCCTCCATGCAGTATCCCTTATTCAAGGTCTTTACTAGAGGAGATGGCCAACACTTCAGTCTTATGGTATCGAGACCATTGGAAAAGTCAGGACTTTTGTTCATTTTTTTCCACCGTGAACTCTGACGATTGAATAAAAATACCCTGACTCACATGATCTATCCGAGTCCGAGTCGGTCTTGTACTAACTAACCTTCAGTGGGGGGGATTATAACCCCAAGCGGCTACACAAAGGATTGAACGCCTGACCGATATACATCAGTTTTTGCGGCTCGCCAGTCTTAATGTTGTTCACATGAACCTGTGTCCCACGAGTACGGCACACTTCTTGGGACCCAGTAAACTAGCCTTTTTCTTCCTGTCGGGCAGAGGATCGCTAACAGACTGAGATAGCTCCTTTCGCATTGTAGGTGAGATCGTGTCGTACTTGCCGCAACTTCTGACTTCGTACCCACTAGAGGCATTACTTGCGCCATCTGCCCTACACATCCCAAAGTGGGATCATAAAGCAGTACATCCTCTTCCCGTGACATATAAAAGACCAACCGGATGACTTCGTGTCTTCTACAGAACGGCGTTTTACTCTGATTCCTTCTAAACGGAATGCCATCTTACTTTAACAGACACACGATTGATTCGTCTCGTCATCGTATACCTTCCGGGCATCATGATATCGGAGGTCCTGTGCGGTTTATCCCAGTCGCGCCCTCTCAGCAGCAAGGCAACCGTCAGCAGCATCAGCATCAGCCTTTCCAACCGTCCGTCGCCCCCCAAGCATCCATGGAATGCGGACATGACCCCATCGACGGCTTGATCCCTCATCCGCCCGGACACTCCTTCCACAACCCAACTCTCCTATGCTCTCACTGCGGACACCCATTCACCTCCAAGACGGACTTAGATCGCCACTATCTTGTTTGTAGCGCTGTGGCACTACTGACAGGAATGTTTACACCATGGTCTGCGCAGCACAGCCATCAATGTCGACACCCACAGTTACACCTTCATGATGCAGGTGGCTACCATCAAGTCCAGTACCCCAAATCCGCCATACTTGATCTGCCTTAATGGTGTACATTCTCATCGCCGGGGTGGCGCAGGAGACATGAGGAGAGCTAGCAGAGGGTTGTACGCGGATGCTTGTTCGGTGCCTTTTGCTGTTCCGCCCGCCCTGAATGTCTCTAGAAGCTCTGCCGCCAAGACCACTACAACGGCACAGCAACTCTATCCCATTACAACATCCGAATTTCAAGCTTTGCATTCCTATCACGTTACCCTACCTTCGCGCAATTGTCTTTTGCTTATCGCTTTTTCCACCGGTGACGGTGTTCGAGACTTTCAAACAAACCTTATTTGATGCAGAATACTCGTACTCGCCCGACTGGTACTCTAGATATTGGAGTCTTTTGTTTTTTGTTCTATGGGTTCGCTCCGCCCTGGACTTGCAAGTTATCTCTGAACCAAGTTGTTGTATGCCGCCGATGAACGAACGTAGTTATTATTTGTAACTATTCCACTGGCACCCACAACACAACGAGGAACTTGGACGAGTAGCCTCATCCTCCAAGACTCCGATGCATTAATTGAGCAATTCGCGAACGAGCCTCGTTACTTACACACGCGGAAAAGCAGAAGATAATAAGTCATGAACAAGAAGGAAACGAAAATGAAGGTCGAGCACGCTAGTACCGACGCCCTCGGCCTCCTCCGGGTCCTTGGTATGGTCCGTAATCTGGGGGTGGGCGCGCACCTATGAAACCGAGTCAGACCACAGCATCTCAAACAAAAAAGAATGACCCCATACGTGGCGGAGGCGGCGGGCTTGGGCGCCGTGTAGCACTCGGGATGACAGCATTCCGGAACAACATCATGAGATCATCGGTCCTGAATATGGGTCCTGCGCAAACAAAAACGATAAAAGCACCCGGAATGAGTCAACTTTCCTCTTGCAATAGCCGAACGACGGGCAGGGGAATAGAAACTGACCATCAAAGGATGCTGGATTTGGCAATTGTCCGACAAACCACGTGAGGACAGCAGGTAATACAGTTGATTTGTCATCGTGGTCTCTGTCTCTCTTCATTGGATGGGGGGGTTCCCTATCACGTTCTTTCTCCCACGACGCAGGACTACCAAAGCGTCTCCTTGGTCCGTCAGCGAACCTGTCACGCTCTCTCTCGCGAGGGGGGCTCATCGGTCGGGCACGCTTTGCAGGCGGGGCAAACTCTGGCTTGGCGGACTCTTCGCGACGCTTCAGCTCTGGTGAGGGTTGTCTTTTTGGAGGTGGCTGGGTGGGCAGCATATGTGCGGCGGACGTAATTGACAACAAGGAATCTGTACGCTTCTCAAGCGACGAAATGGAAGACGCGGCTCCGATCGGCTGACGACCCGCCATAGCAAACCCGAGATCTCTTGCCGCAATAGCATCTGTACCAAGATATGTGTGACGCTGCGCAAAGCGCTTGATTGGGGGATCTATGGCAAGGTTGACTCCGTACGTATTAGCAAATGCAATGGAATAGGCGCACCAGTTGGGTAAACTTCGGCGATACGCTTCTCAAGTTTCTGTGCAGCTTCGAGATCGCCAAATTGATATTCATAACGTGCCCACCTTTCCCAAAGCGGCCGAGCGCGCTCCGCAGAAAATGTTGGGATAACCCGCTCAAACAGCGCTCGGGCATCTGGAACGTAACTTTGGTCAAGGGGAATCATGAACAAGGAATGTGGAACGACGTACTGTTATCGTCATTGACGGATATCAAGAAGCCAAGATATCTCAACACAAACTCAATTTCGTCACCAAAACTTTCCAGACCTTTCTCGAAGATACGAGACGCAACTCCCAACCCTCCATCTTTGTTGCAGTGGTATTCCATCAACGCTGTCGGTGCTTATCAACTTCACAGTTCGATACACGCTCACGCACACATACCTGCAGCTTCATAGACTTCCCATGAGGTCCAGCGGTCCTTGCGGGCTTTGGCAAACACTGCTCGGAATGTCTTGAGGTCATGCGCACGACGAGCATATCGAATATACATGATCCAAACAAGTCCGTACTCTGTCCGACGCTCTTGTAGCTCCTTTGATTTAGGTGGTTTCTCGTCAGAAACCTGGGTGGCAAAAGACGAATTGTTGGACACCCCTGCCTCCGTGAGCCCCATCGTCGAAGTACCGGAAACATTCGGGACTCCCGCAGGCGCAATACGACCGGACGCATCAGACGAGAACGACGAATTGTTTGAATTCACTCGACTCTCAAGCTCTTCGAGTTCGACACGTAGGGTGTCAAGCAGCTTGTCGAAGGTCGCAGTCACTTCGCCATACTCCTTGCGGCCTTCTTGCGCTTCGGCATACGCAAAATGCAATAAGAAACTCGTAGGATTGGCTTCCATACCAGCTTTGAGGATGTTCAGCGCTTCTTCCTGCTTACCGATACTGCCAGTCCACACAAATGCCATGTACCTGGGATTTGTCGCATCAACGACACGAGTCGATATATGAAGCAAGACCATACCAGATTTCGCTGTAATATCGCATGCGAATGACTGCTTTACGGTAGACTCCTTGAATGCGGGAGATCAGCGTAGCTTTGTCTTTCTCCTCGAACTCAAGTGGATTGCTCTCCTCCCATTTCAAATAAGTCTTCCAAGAACCAACAAGAGCTCGTTCGGCTGCGTTGAACGTTGGAGCAGGGGGTAAGTATATGGGTGGCCGCGATGTCGACGATGCTGGAGGGGGTGGAAATAATGGCCCAAGATGCCTCTGCAATTGACGAAGTACAGTTCGGGCTTGCATGTACGACGGGGATAAATCAGTCATGAATTTTTTCGCCTGCCAGATCGTAAGTAAAGGTTCAGACAAACTGAGAACAAATCGCACCGTAATCTTGTTCAATGAGCTTTCGAACGTCTCGAGCTCGGACCAGAGTTTTTCAACATTCTCAAGAGGAATCTGCACAGCTCGGTGATAGACCTTACGAAGTGCATCCATCTTTTGTTGTTCCTCCCAAGTGGTAGTGGTCTAGCATCCCGGCTAAGCTTGGTTCAGTTTTAAAGTAATATTAGGCGCACCTCTCCCGCTCTGAGGAACTGGATATAATCGCTCCATATCTCACCGCTGTCCTTGTCCTGACCAATGCGATTGAGCGCGAACTCATATGCCCTACTGACTGCTTCTCGACTAGCTGGAGATGTGTTCACTCGTCTGAAGAGAACATTTCAATGCGCCGTTCATGTCGGACTTTGAGTACACTCGTGACTAACCTGACATAGGTAAGGTAAAACTTCCAGAGATCAACAAGCGGTGAAGTTCTTAAGAATCTCTTGAACAATTCTTCAGCGTACTGGAATAGACCGGGGCTCAAGAAGTGATTGAGATAGGCAATTTGAGCCGAGGACTTGATGCGGACTTTTCGTCAAATCACACTGCTTGCAGATGGTGGAGAGATATCATACCGTGTTCGGATACGTTTCGAGTAAGGCTTCGTAAGTCTGTTTAATCTGTTCAAGATCACCCGCATTTTCGGCGATGTCGACAAGCTTGTTCCAGCCTTCTGGGTCTAGCGGATGTTCACGCAGCTTCTCGCGCAACGCATGCCACTCAGAAGGTGGGTCTTGCTGAGCACCCTGAGACACCTCTTGCTGAAAAAGATCATGCCCGTGGCCGTTTTGAGTAGCAGTGGGGGTAGTCCTTGGGTTGAGCGCGCTGAGGACATTTAAAATTTCCTCGGCTGGTTGGGTCTTGTCCGCGTTTGAATTGTAGACATCTTGAGAGGCGATTTCCGTGGGGGTTCCATTGTCATTTTGAATGTCTTGCTGGTCAGACATTTCCGTCCAGTGGAACCGTCGAAAAACGTTTCAAAGGGAAGGCCGAACGGTTTGAACTCGCAACCCGCTAAGGTATCCCGCTTTTTCCCACGCTGTTCTGTGTAACGGTGAGGTCTTGCGCAGAGGTCCTTTTGACTAGATCCCTCATCTAGACGTCATGCCACTGCTGGGCGAGGGTCATTCAGATCTTGTCAGAGATGAAGCACCGTACTTCAGGTCTCTTGCTGAGCTTGACACATGGTTCGCTCAACCTCATGATAAGCTGTCTGGAGTGGTGCCTTATCAACCCCGCCCCCAAGTCGATGGACAATCAGACAGTATTGGAAAGTTACTGGTTAGTAGGACAGAAGTTCCAGAACAAGATGCGCGATCTCCTCTGATCTCTCTATCAGGTTTGCCATGATTATAAAGTCAGTGAATCGCTTGGCTGTGGGATACTGTACGACTGTCTTGTCCGAACAATCAACATCATATATGGCCGAATAGGGTGGATATACCGAGTCTCCTTCGGGGTTGTGCTATACCTTCAATTTTTGGCGACTCTGCGATACCTTTGTCTAGTGCGTCCTTCTCCATCGCTCAGCGCTCAAAGGCATTCAATGATTGATTCTGTAGTTTCTCGCACCACCGTGTTACGGTTCCTCCATCCGGATGGACTAACACCGCGCACAAGCAAGGCACGAAAATGCTTGGCACATTGTGAGTACGATCGAGTTGGTTATTCCCTACTTTCCTCACTAAGCCTCCTGTACTAGGATATTCGAAGGGAATAGTAATCCAGATTGCCTTCAGATTATTGTTGGTTGTGCTGATTGTGCAGTCACTGACAAGAATATTCCTATATCTAAATGTTACGCGGTCCTCCTCGCTGAGTTGGCGTACCAGCGTGGTTTCGACGGGTATCTGCTGAACTTTGAGTCCGATCTCCCGTACGAGACTGATCATGCGCGTGCTCTGGCTGCATGGATTTTGTTACTCAAGGCAGAACTTCGAGTTAAAGTTGGCCCTCATGCCCAAGTTGTGTGGTATGCTGTTGTTTCCCGATATATCTTAACTTGGGAGGTTCACATCGCACACCAGGTATGACAGTGTAATGTATAATGGCCGGTTGAAGTACCAAAATAGGCTGAATGGTTACAATCTACCGTTTTTCCTTGCGGCTGACACGTTGTTCACCAACTATTGGGTGAGTACCTACACGGCTGCATGATCATGAGGTCCTGACAGTGATGTACTAGTGGAAGCCCGAAACTCAAGATTCCATGGCGCAATATCTTACGAATCTCAAACGCCCAGTTCCTAGCTCCAATGCTTCGACAGATGCCCCGTCCTTCGTCCCAGACAAGGTCCTCCAAGACATCTACTCAGGTGTTGATGTCTGGCCCGGTCGTGGTCAATACGGTGATAGTGGCTTCAGCTGCTACCGTTCCATCACCTACACTAGCCCTCGAGGTTTTAGCACTGCGCTCTTTGCACCGGGATGGACTTGGGAAGCGGCGACGGAAAACCCGGAACAGAATTGGAACGAGTGGTGGGATAACGAGCGGAAGTTGTGGCTTGGTCCTCTCGATCTTGAAAAAATTACACCTGTCCCAGATTCTCCGGAAGGTCCCTTCAAGCCCATAGCCGCATTCTTCCAGGATTTACCGCCCCCAGATCCCTTGAGATCCGTATTTTACACGAACTTTTCTCCTGGTGTTAGTTACTTTTGGTTCGTTGAGGGGAAGAAGGTTATGGATACGAAGAAGGGGTGGTCAGATATCGATAAGCAAAGCTCGATCGGCAATCTCGTTTGGCCAAGGCCTACTCCTTCCAGGCAGGGCGTTGAGCAGGAGGAAGCTGTTCCCACTGCGACGACCGTCCTCGACATGACAGATGGTTATAACGGAGGAAACACGCTCACATTGACCATCACATGCCCAGGATGCGGATCAGAAGGCACCATCTGGCTGCCCGTCCAATCCCTCACTCTGACGACTCGAGAGTCGTTGGAAGCACGCGTCGTATACAAAGTCACAGCACCCAACGACGTTAGCCTCAGATCTCACATTGACGTCAAGTCGCTCTTGGAAAACGAAGAGGATGATAGCAGGGTTGTCGCCATAGGCCAAACTACTGTCAAAGATCTCCCACACGGATGGACATCCCAGACCATCAACTTCACCGCGACCTCGACCAAGAATACTATGTCGGTTGCGATGGGTTTCCTCATTAATGTCGTACGCACGGATCCTTTGGCCAGCGTTACTTTCTCCCTCTCCTTGGGCCAGCTCGCCGTATACCCCACACCGCCTCCCCAATCTGTATCCGTCGGCACACCATCCGTAACCGGAGCCAAATTCGCCCCCAGCGCACACGCACTCAACAACAACGCCGACGCGCTCGAGGGCGTCCTCACGTGGGACACCACATCCACGTTCACGCCCATCGATAGCGACATCCAGATCGACGACCCAGAGTCGATTACCCCAGCGTGGCTTCTCCAAGACACGCCCGCCTTCCGCTTCCCCACGTTTGCCTACTTTAACATTTATGCTGCGCCGCTGCACGACGCGGCGGCGGCTGCGCATGCGGACACCGGCAGTATGGTGTTTATCGGCACGACAGGTCTTGATGGGCGTGCGAATAGGTTTTACGTAGAGCCGGCATGTTTGCCTCGCGGCTGGGACACATGGGATGGAGCAAGGTTCTATGTCCAGGGGGTGACAGATCGTGGTGAGGTCTTACCTTGGGAGAGTTGTGCGACCGTGGAGCATAGGAAGTATGGGAAGAGCTCCACTTGAGAGTGGCTGAAAGACTTGGAGTCAAATTGTCATGTTATCTCAAATCCTGCTCGGAAGTCATGTACAAAACCATTGCTATGTTGTAGGTCAATCATGTAAGATACAAGGGATGCTGCGTATGCACGATGGAAACAAGAACGACAATGCTGGTACGTGACACTTGACATGAACGCTGACAGACGATCAAGGATGAGACATGGAGCATGGAGAACAAGAAAGGTGTTTACTCGAGCAGACTATATAGCTTGCATTCGTTCGGCCTCCAAAAAAATGATACATCAATTAATGTGGGCAGGAATGACCTTACGCATCCTTGTCTGATTTTCGAATCTCCTCCAGTCCCTCGTCCGTCGCCCAAAAGGACGCCCAGTCATCATCGTCTGCCACCGCAACCGGCTGTTGCGTGTCGGGGCCTTGCAGCGGAGTCGTGGGACACTGGGCGAGGTACTTTTCTTTGATCTCCCGCTCCACCCTATCCGCCTCCTTCATCTCCTTGCTACCCCTCCATATCGCAAGCTCGAGCGTTTGCCTCACGACAGCGCGGAGTACAAAGTACACGTGCGAGGCCAAAAGTGCGACCAGGAACGCCGAGAGCAGCAACTCTTTTATCGCCGCATTCACGTGATCTTCGGGTAGACTTTCATTTTCGGCGACCAAACCGTTGAACGGCGTACGGAACATGTACACCAGCGCCGAGTTTGTCATTGAGGAGAGCCAGGCCAAGAACGAGAGCGACTCAAGCCATGGACCGATCGTGTCGGTACGCACGGGAATTGGCCGTCTCACGTGCACTGCGATCTTGAACGCATCCGAGCGTGCCTCGATATAGTTATTCAAGAGAGACATGAGTGGTGCGAGAGGCCATATCGTCGACCACAGCGCGACATACCCGAATTGGGTCACCATTTCGCTATAGTCGTCGAAAGTGTCATAGTCGGGAAGGGATGCCTCGCTCCTTACGGTCTCCAAGAACTCGCGCTCTTGTCGTGTTCGCGCGTCATCGTGGGTTTGTCCAGCTGGTTCATCATCAAAAGCGACGCGTTTCTTCTTCACGATCCCTTTCCCGCTCCCATTCCTAAACCCTTTTCCAGCTCGAAACGAGCCAATGGCTCGCATAACAAATGGCAAGCCGATTTCTTGGAGGTTGTCCAGTACTTGATTAGTAACTAAAAATGCGAACATTTGCTCTTGCAGCCTCGAAGGATTTAGCTTGAGTCGTGCACGAACAGTGTCCGCCTCGAATAAACTTTGCGCGGTCGCCTTCCCTGTATCCGCCTGCGTAATTGGCCCCTTGACTCCCAACTTAAACTTGAAAGTATCGTTTAGATTGATGTTCAGCTTGTCGAAAATAGCAGCCGCTCTTCCCTGCGGACTAGAGAAAAGGGAGTGCTGAACGAGGGACATTACCCTCTCTCCGAATGGGACATAGACAAAGGCGGAAAGCGCGAGACCGAGATAAGCATTGATAGCTGATAAAGTGAATACCTTGATGCTGAAGGACTTTGCATGACTAGATTGGTGCGCATGATTCTCCCAGTCCGTATACCGTCTTGCACTAGACTTGTACATTTCAAGTAGTTGTGGCACCAACGCTGAGAAGAGAAGGGTTGGAGTGAAAGCCTTTGAGGAAAGATCAAAATTCGTACATGGGACACTCTGAGACGACTTACTACGATGCGATAACCAGGACCATTGTATAGCTGAGTGACAAATGCCTCCAGGATGAAGACGCCTGTCAGAATAACGGAGAGGACGCTGGCAAACAGTAATATGACAGGTATGCTTGTCATTTTTCTTGCCTCTTTCCTCCACCAAGGGAAACCAGGAACGAAATCTGCCCTTCGCTTCTCGACACGGAACGACCCCCGTGTGTGCCATCGAACGGAAAGGATACGTTCTTGAAGGCGCCACCATTCGACAAACACGACAGACCATGTGAATAGGAGAGTTGAATAGACCACGGAATATGGCGTCCCAAAGAAATAATACAGGACTCCGAGTACTGATGGGAAAATAAGAGCGCGTGTGTATGCTGTCAAAAAGAAGAAATAGAGGGCAATAGAGTCGCCAAACTGACCCCTCCATCAGCGTCACTGCGGAGTAAAAGAGAGTGAGGAACGCACCTGATCTCGTACTCCCTCGAGTTCCACCGAAGCTATCCTACGCCTTGTCCATAACCGTATCCACTGATCGTTGAATTCATGATTGTGGAGCGCCATGACGGTTTGGACACAGTCCCATTCTTTGCAGCCCGGTATGATTCCCAGACCGCCATCTTGTGGAGTCGACGTAATATAAGCGTGAACTAGACGTACACGGTCCGCGGAAGAAAGTGGGGCCGAGTCGAGGTCTGCCTCTGCAGAAGGCAGTTTTGACATGGGAAGACCATACAAAAAATCGGAATATCTAGTGTAAAATCCCCGCACGCGTGATTGAAAAATTAGCCCAGTGATTCGCCAAATTGGGGTATGAGACTGACCGTTCACAATGAACCAATCGAACGAGTAAATCAGATGGACAGGCGACCAGAACGAGGAGTTGGTCCTGATTCTCCCCACGCCGCCCGACTGCCTTGAGGCCCGCACGAGTGAGCGTATCTATGAGCACTGTGTACTGTCGTTGAGTTTTTGCTGCATCTTTTCGCGTCTGCTCCTTGGATAACGGTGTGCGTTTCGAAGCTGCTCGAAAGACGACGACAACATCGACGTGTGGGGGCATCCTTCGCGATTTCGGCTGACACCGTAATGAGAGAAGTGTAGCAAGTATAAATGCAGTTCGTCAACAAGCCTGTGTGGAGTGTTTCCTCATGTCACGCTAGCACTATAACCGATCAACAGGAGGAGCACCGCCACACGATCTAAGTACTGCTTCCGATTCAAAGTTAAAGAAATACTGTACACGACGCGGCATGCACGATACTTTATAAAATTAACGAAATCATGACGACCATGGATAGCAAATAACTGCGGTCCATGGAATCAAAGCCGGCACCTTCTCTGCCAGATGAATTTTGAGTTTCCAACCACCACCAAGGTCCGCATCCGAGGCTAAATGACTTGAATCACGACCGTGCGTAGGGATGATAGCTGTGCTGACCACGTTGTCCAGCACGCTGTGGCCCCACGCTAGGACCACCTGGCCCCCCTGCACTTCCTTGAGCACCTCGAGGTCCGCGGGGAACATTAGGACCCAAGCCACTTGGCCCAGTCGGTGGCGTACCACCTTGCATCATCGTCTGTCCTCCCCTCCCCATCCCACCTCCCATTCCAGGACCGCCAGCACCACCGCCCATTCCGCCACCTCCCATTCCACCTCCCATTCCACCTCCCATTCCGCCTCCCATGCCCCTACCCATGGCCCCCATACCGCCGCTGAACCCACTCGTACCCATGCCACCGCCCATTCCACCCATCATCGGGTTCATGCTCATGCCCCCAAGCATGCCACCCGCACCAGCCATCTGGAACATCCTTGTATACAGTTGCGCCAGTGCCTGTGGATCAAAGGGTGTGTTGCCCGCTGGGGTTCCAGCCATAGCGCTGACATTGCCTTGAACAGCAGGGAAATTAACACCGCCGCCTGTCTGACCGCCAAAACCACCCCCGGATACTACCCCGCTCGGACCAGTACCCGCGCGAGGGCCACTGAATTGTTGTGGAACACTATCCTCCTGAAAGTGGTCTCGTTGGTACCGTGGTTGGGCCAACTTGACATCGATCTGGAAAGTCGCAAAGTCAACAATCGCATCATGGTCGGAGGAGGGTCGAATCCTACCAGTTTACCATCGATTTGTAAGTTACCAAAACCAAGGAAAGGCTGGACGTTGGTATCCTCAAAGGACACAAAACCGAAACCTTTGCTCCGTCCCGTCTCGCGGTCAAGCATGACTGTCGAGTCGATGACCTTGCCAAACTGAGAGAAAAATTCGCGCATAGATTCAGACGTCACGCTCCCTGCGAGACCGCCGATGAATAACTTGGTCGCCCGTTGATGTTCTTGTCTTGGTATCGCTCGTTTAGGATCGATCTTTAGATCAAACAGGGAGAACGCGCATGAGCCGAACGTAATCCACATGGTAAATACAGCAATGTACGTACAATCTTGCCATCCAGGAAATGCTCCCGTACCATCACGGCGTTAACGCTCGCTGGATCTTCAAACGTCAAGAAGGCGAAACATCGTGACCGCCCAGCCGCATCGCGCATGATAGTACATGCATCTACTTTACCGAACTGCGAAAAGTAGTTCCTGAGAGACTCTGGTACGGAGACGCTATTTTAGTACTACTGAACGGATACAACAAGATTAATGACAGTATAAGTACCATCGGTTGTGTCCCAGTTGAGCCCGCCAATGAACATCTTGCTATAGATGGTAATTCGGGTTTGGGACGTGCACATTGACAAGGATGAACGGCGCGCGTAGATGGAGATATGGAAAAGGCAAGGTTGCTATTAGTTATCTGTAAAGCACAGGAGACATAATGACAGAGGAGAAATGAAGAGGACGCTACTGTCTCTGAGGGTTGTTTTAGCCTAGTTAGACTAGACTGTACGCTAGAGCTAGCCTAGTCCTAGTCGACAGACTTCCGAGTAGCTAGGCGATGGACCGACTACACTTTTATTTGGCGACAACCCAGCAATACCGACGAGCGCAGCGAAGCGAAGTAACTGGCTTGCATGATCAGCGAGAAAAGGATGGCAACTCACCCTTCATCTTTCATTTCCGAAGGCCGTATGCTACGCTCGGGCATATTAGCGTGCACGCCAGAGAGCGAAACATCTACAGAATAATCCGACGGTTGCTGATACGTAGGGATCTGTTGTGGAGTATTTTGCGCCGAGAGGCCCAGTTGTGGTGACGACGCAATGTAGTCGTCATGGGGTTCGGTATGTTCAGACTTTATTGGCTGAGGGGCAGGAGTCGCGGATGTTGGTTCTTGCCTGACTTCCGGAGCCTTTGCAGTTGGAGGGACCGGAGTCTCTGAAGGTGCCTCTGTTTTGAAGGCTTCCGGTTTGAGTTCGTGTGACTCGACGGCAGACGCAAATTCTGCTTCGTCGTTTCCGTAGAGATCTAGAGCGGTAATGTCAGGTCAAGTACGCCAACAAGAAAACCGAATTCATGATTCTTACCACCGTAAAGGTCAGCGTCGAGCTCAGACATGGAAAGGAGTTACCTGCTGTACGTGGTGGTAAAGGTGAGAGATGGAAAAGCGGGAACCACCGAATTAGTCATCTCATAAAGTTCACACGGCACTTCCCGTCGGCCCGACGTTGAATCAGTCAGAGTGGTAAATTCCGTCCTCGTGCACCCCGTGAACTCCCGTGTGGCACGAAGTTGATGTTGCGATTCTCATCCTGCTAGTTTTCTGACGACTGTCGGTGTTCCGGGACATCAATCGTGAACATTAACTAACAACATTAATGCAAGAAAAGGCAATCATTGGGATACTAGGCATGTGATGTCCCCACTTTCACTATGAGACACCGCTGACACACCGTGATCAGCTCTTCAAGGAGCATTTGTGGAGCACGAGACCGCTCTCCGTAAAATATCTTCACAGATCAAGGTTTGCCCACTCCTAGTACGCACTCTTGATGACCTTGCAAAGTGCGATGGCTTGATCATACCAGGGGGAGGCATGTACCACGTTGTCCGCGCCATGTACCCGTCTTACATTCTGCAGAGTCGACCACGATTTCCCTCCTAGCCAACCTTGCAGGGCTTCTGCAGCCATTGAGGGAATTCACCAAGACAAAACCAGTCTGGGGTACCTGCGCGGGTGCAATTCTCCTCGCAGAGGCAGTAGAAAATCCCAAAAAGGGTGGTCAAGAGCTGTTGAATGGCATGACTCTTACTGTTGCACGCAATGGCTGGGGTCCGCAGGTTCGTCGGACTAGTGCCTAGTCGCACGACTTGAGGTTGAATTTGCCGCCGTTATAGGTAGACTCTTTCGAGGCACCGTTAATCGTTGAGGGGCTGCAAAACCCATACAATACTTTCACTGGCATCTTCATCCGTGCACCCGTATGTAACAGTTAGCCTTATGTGCCACGAACAGTCGCATTGAAACATTTCTAGGTCATCACGGCAATAGATTCATCGCCTGATCAACCACCGATGCGTGTTATCGCGCGTCTACCTCTCGGGGTAGTCCCAAAGTCAGCGACGAGGCCCATAGACAATGAAGACGATCCACGTAGAATAGTGGCCGTCCAACAGGGGAATCATCTACTTACGACATTTCATCCAGAATTGACCAAGGACGGGAGATTCCACGAGTATTTCGTTCGGATGTGCGTGGTGCCTTTGCTTTCTCGCTAGATCATGCTCTGGGGTTGTCGTATCATCTTCCACCAGTGCTCCTCTCTTGTATACAGATGATGCTGCATAACCTAGAGCAATAAAAACATTGTTCATACATGTCTGTTTGAACTCCACTATGGCGCGGTAATTTGTTGTTTTCGCAGCCGTTGGTCGTCGAACCTGACAAGTTCATTTCGGTCTCCTCGTCAATCACTCCTCTCCCACCTATAACGCTAGGGTGGTCGTCGTGATGTGGGCCGCCTGATGGATACGGTTATGAAGAACGTACTTTCGGAGACCACTGCCACGCATAGGATTCCTCGCGAGTCGTGCCGTCCAAGTTGTAGCTGAACGTCTAACGTCTATCAGCTGGTAGCGAATATGTTATACGCTGTCGATGTTTTACTAAAAGGTGATTTTTTCATGTTGTTCGACAGGGCATGGTGACCAGTACATCAGCCCGTCGAGCGTACAAGCAACCATTCGCAAAATTGTCCAAAAGACTATCCGTTATTTGCCACGCGTGCTCATCAACATGACCACCGGTCGTCTCCGCGATAGAGCTGAGCAGGCATCCGCATTCGAGTCCCAACCAATCTTCAAGGAGCTTGTATCGTCCATGACTACACGCATCGACTACGTTCACATCAAGCGTGAAGTGCGATAATACTTACGATACGTCATGTTGTCGCACAAATGGGAGGAAAACGAACCACTGTACCATCAGGTGGTGCACATGGCGGTATACGATCTTGAGAGCGATACATGTTGTATCGATAAATCAGATCACTTCGTTCTCCAAGAAGCCCTGGTGGCGATGTTCAGTGGTACCAAGGCTCGGTCCTGACGATCATTTTTCTTCGTGGGGTTCGCTCTTCGTCGTCGCGCGGCGCTCTCGCGAGGAGCATCTGGAATACTCGTGCATGGACGCTTCAGGAATATGTCGCGGCAAAAGTCATCCACTTCTACACGGAAGATTGGACACTCTACCTCAACCTGGAGATAGCAAACCATAAGGAATCGCCGGAAATCATCTCGGAGATGGAGGAAGCTGCTGGGGTATCTGCAGAGCAATTGATGGCGCTCCGTCCAGGCTTAACGAGCATCTGGTCGGCTTATCTACCTTCCACGTGTGCGCTCAGACAAGTCCAAGAATGGGGTTTATAGGGTATATTCATCAATAGTCATAAAAGGTCGACTTTTTTTTTGACATACATTGTATACAGCCAGAATCCTCTCATCAAGAGGATTCTAATGATCCAACATTCATGAAAATTGGCGGTGCCATTGTTGAGATATAAGCTCAACAAGATCCTTGATATCACTGTACTGAGTTGCCTAATATGGATGTCAATCTTAGGGTTAGGTGTTGTGAGTTACCCAATATAGTAACATTCCTAGGGTTAGGGTTCCTCAATATGGCAATCATGCACCCACATCATAGGGTTAGGGCTACTTAATATAGTAACAATGGACCCACATCATCCACTTGG
>JBBPRQ010000596.1:0-20258 GCA_038093095.1 Boletus insuetus | reverse complement strand
GACCGATATGGCAGAAGAGGACCATCGTCCTTCTTTTGGAAGACGTCCTTAAAATCTCCAAACTCCCATGGGAGTTGAGCCTTGCTTCTCGTTGCTTCCTGAGCCAGGGAAGTCAAGATCGTAGTTTTCCTTATGGAGGGCCCGGGGTGCTCTTCTTCATCGTCATTCTTCTGACATTCTAAGAGTCCAGGAATCTCCTCCTCCTGGGTGGTCGGTTCCACCTCAGGAACCTTCAGCGTAACCTCCCCCTTTCAGGCAGTGAGTACCGAGTCAACTGCACATGTCCACCATCACGCTCACCGTTGTCGGAGTTTTGTTACCTGGCATTTCCTATTGAATATGTTTATAGTGGCGGCATGATCTCCTTCACCACTTTGGACTTCCAGGTTGGTTGATTCCGCCTCGGCCAGTCACACCTTTCCTGTACTCCAATCAATCTCCGGGTTGTTGTCGCGGAGCCAAGGGAGCCCAAGGATTACGTTGTCCTTGCCACAGTCAATAACAAGGAAGTCTCAGAGATGGGTAATTTCTCCGACTTTCATCAAGATCATTGCCTTCTTTCATATAAGGCTGTTATGGTTAGGCATGCCATCTACATTGCTCACCCGCAGGGGAGTCTTTAGTTTCAAAGTGGGGATCCCACATGCTGTGACCAAAGTGTAGTCAATGAAGCATCCGGTGGCGCCTGAGTCAATTAGGGCTTTAGTGTCAATGATTTTGAATGCAGTATGATCAGGGGGGTGAAGAGTGACTGGAATCGTGATTGATTGCAAAGCTGCCCCTGATACAAATACTGGTAATATGGAATGAGTGGTGTTTCGTATAGAGGTGGAGGATGATGTCGACCCTTCTCCACCTTTCAAAAATCCTGGCATGGTCCTACATTATCCACATCCTGGTCTGGTCCTTCGTTATCCAGATCCTTGCCTGGTCCTACGTTATCCAGGTTGTGACTCAGGTTGCCTAAACTGCGAGCCTTAAGCCTAGCCACACGGTTGGTTCCGGTATTGGCAAGCTTCTGCACCAAGAGGGGCATTTTGCCATCGATGGTTGGATGGTTGGTTCTGCCTCTGGCTTGGTCCTTTGTTATCCAAGTCCCTTCCTCATTGCGCATGGCCCATTGTGCTACCTTCTTTAATCCTAGTTTGACTGTGTTGATATGGGCCGACTCTTGCCTAGAGGGTTGCAGTCCAAACCCCACATCGTGACCCCCGACGTGTTGGTGGTCCCTGGTTATCCCACCTCAGGTTGCTTCTGCCCCCACCGTCTGTGACTGGGGTACATCCTTTGGGTTCATGCCTGAGTCATCCTCAGGGCTTTCCTCCCAGGTAGCCTCTCGGAGGTCTGCCGGCGCGAGAGCGGAAAATCTGTTTGTTGACCTTATGAACTGGGCTCCACAGTTTGCCTTGATCCCTACTTTTTGGCACTCTTGGTACGAGGCTGAACGTACCACAGCCATGGCCTGGTAACCTTCCTCTTCTGTGTCAGGATCTGTCGAGTCCTCAAACGCAGTTTTGAGGATCTTAATAGCGGCACCTTGGTCCTTCCTTGGTAGACTTTCAATATAGTCTTGGACCTCATTACCCTCCCGCCTTGTCGTGTCGTCAAAGCTTTTGTTGGTGGATATGGCTCTTGTGCTTTGCGACTGTCGTTGTTGAGGTGTGCGATATTTTTGCGACAAGCGGGGCATATGACAGAATTGTGTCCAGTCGGTTCCGGATTGAGAATGGTTGGCGGACCTACAACCAACCTGGTGGCACACAAAATACTTGTTGCTCTTCATGTACTCCGACCGCTGTGTTGGGGTGAGACGTACGGCATCTACGTCCATAGCGTATGGGTCACAAGTAGAGCTTCAAGAGGAGGGAGCAGGGATATATGGGACCTTCCTGTGTAGATCATTTATCCTCCTAAGCTGTTGAGAAAACTTCCCTGCCTTATCAATCCATTCTTGATAGATAGTAGGTACTTTCTCGCAAGAGAGTACCATAGCGGCGAGGTGTTGGCTAAGACCACGGAGGAACCACTCCACCAGAGCGGTGGGGTCCTCGATCCCAGTTTTCTCTGCGAGGAGACGGAATTTAGAGGCATAGGTTGGGAAGCCGTCATTAGTAGTTCCGTCTGGGAGCCTTTCCAAGATCTGGCGTAGTTGAGAGAGGTTGATCCTAGCCTTTGCTGCTATGTCATATGGGGCGAAAGTAGACTCAAATGCTTCTGTAATTCGTTCGAAGGTTTTATCTGCATCTGCGACTCTTGGGTTCGAAAGCTTCATCAGCCATCTTTCCATGTAAAGCTGATCATTGATGAGGAAGTTGGCTTTCATGGAGAGAAGCCATCAGTTAGAGTCCTCAGCCTCCCCGGTAAAGTCCTCAGGGAGCCCAGCCTTTATTTCTGAAACCATGTTGTCGTCTTCGGGAGCTGGGTCAATGTCAATGTCGGAGTCTGTGTCCGGGTTGTGATAACTAGCAGGGTGGTCCTCGTCTGAAGGAGGGGGCGGCGGCGGAGGGAGTGCCATGGGAGGTGGTAACAGTGTCACTGATGGAGTCAGTGTTGGTTGACAGTCTAGCTCAAGATAGTCGGTTGCTCTTCCTCATCTCCTTTTTACCTCAGCTAAGTCTTGTTGTCTTTGTCTATAAGTCGCTTTTGCTTCAGGGGAGGAAAAGCAATTGGGAAGGGGGACAAAGAAGGCATGTCCAAGAGGTAGTTTGTGGATGCACAGGAGAGGGGAAGGGTTAGCACTAGGAGGTGCCGATGGAGGGAGCAGAGCAGAAGGACCTGGCTCTGGGCTAGAGGAATCTCCGAATAGACTGAATCGGGAAATGTTGGCGGTGGGGTGTGTCCTCTACACAAAGGTAGGGACAAGGGGAGAAGCTAGTTCTTTTGTAATGTGCAGCACAGTTAGTGATAAGTGGAGCATGAAGTTACCTTGGTCTGAATGAGTTTAACAAGTAGAGGACGAGGTAATGAATAGAGGAGCCTGCTAGGCAATGTCTACCACAGTCTATCTCAGAAGATGAACTGAGACTTGAGGTGGGCTTGACAGGTCTCTGATATCCAGGTGCTAGTCACCGGAGCTCTCAGGAAGTATCACTAGAACTATGCTAATATTGTGTAGAACTAGCTTAGGGAAATACAGGATATGTAATGCTTGCCCTTATAGCGGTCCCGAATGCCGACACTACTTAAAATTTTACTACACTTCACTTTCCTAACCATTGCTAATCCATTACAGAAATACCGAACATATCGTTCCGACATTGTCAACAGCAATCATGTGACCTTTGTCACATGATCTAGTCACATGCCATCACGTGACCCCAGTCACATGATCTTATCTCGGCTATGCATCTCATGGTTCACACATTGCATCCTTATCGTTGCCTCATGCTTTTCCTCTTGATTCACTTTCCCTTATCGTCCAATAGCAATAACCGCTCTTATCTAGAGCCTATCATAATAGTCTCTCTTATCACCTCATGGTACCCAGTGGTCATACTTTTAACTACTTATGGTCAGTATAGCCTTTAGCATAGCTTGGTCTGTGCATGGTCTCTCATAGTATATATAGTCGTACTTATAGTAGTACAGACCTTAGTCTTACTCACCTTGTTATTTCCTCTTGTTCATTCCCCTTCATTGATAATACATCCTCTGATTCCTTAGGATATCAAATCCTACTATTGGTTAGACTCACAACGTCACGAATTCCCTCATAGGTCATAGTGGGAACAAGAGTCGTTACAGGATAAAAGTACAGAGTATATATATGGTAGGCCCCTGGTCTGTGTGAGTAAGGTAAGAGATATAAAAGGAAAAGGAGGTGGGAGTTCATAGGACGACCGTGCTCCGTATAGTCCATCCCGATAATGTGGAACTGCGGGGGGTGGCAGTGTGATCTAAAAGAGGAACGCTGTGTGGGCAGAAGTCCAAAGGAATTCTGTACGGAAGTGGAACTGAAAGAATAGGCTGAATATAGAGCGGAGGTGGGGCGCTGTGTGAGTACGTGAGAAACAGATATAAAAGGAGAAACTATCTGGAGGACGACTCCAGTACGAATACAACTCTGTAGAGCAAGAGAAAGAGTCTAAAGAGAAACAAGTAAAGAAGAACGAGTTTGTAAGTGTAGTGAAGATGGAAAAAGTGTACCCCCCTAATGGACCATAACACTATCTACCCTCAAATTACCCCTTCCTATCTCGTACCTCTGTTCCTCTGAAATACGAGGACAAGGACTAGACAAGGGCACAACATACAAGTCCTGCACCAACGTCCTCACCTGTCCATAATCTCCGTGACCTCTGTCTCTGTAACCTCCGTGACCTCTGTCTCCGTAACCTCTGTGCTAGACTTCAGTCCTTACCTCTAAATTCCATTTCTAGCTTCCGGACCTCCATCGGACTTGTGCCCAGAGTGATACCGGACTTGACAGAGTCACTGTGAGTGTGCATCTGTGGAAGAATATAGGTATTCTGGCTGTTCACGTCAGCAAACACTAAGCATCAAAACACCCCATTGCAACTGAATCAACCCACATGGGATCTCCCATTGCTTCCAGCTCATCCAAAACACATTGCTGGTGAGTGTGAAACAGTGGCCCTTCACATTTTCTTTCCCATTGCTTTCACACTCTGTCAGGCTGTTTTCATTGTCACACAGCTGCATCAATGCTGCCATTGATTGGGACCTGGTCTTGCAGGCATTGCAATGGAGTTGCAGCCCTAATGCAGCCTCTTCATAGCAGATGCCGTGCACCCCACATGCACCTGTGCCCATCCAGCCTTCCCAGGCAACATCATCCTGTGAATTGCATCTTGGACAGTGCCAGTTCCAAGTAATAGAATGGATGAATGATGTTGAGTGGTTTCAGATAGGCTGCCTCAGGGCTAATCTTGATGTTTCCAGGGCGCTTTACAACATGCAAGTATGTTGGGGGAATGAAGTGTGGACCAAGCAGTGGGACATCTAATGGAACTTTTGCAGTGGATCCATTGCCTTTCTTATGTGTGCATGTTCTCTGCCAAACAAAATTCATGTATTCAATAACTTCTGCTTCCCACTCTAGCTGGAAGGCTGGCCATGCACTGGACTTTGTGTTGAAGAGTTGTATGCTGGGAACAGGATGCAAGCGACACAGGACAGAGCGGCAGATGTTGTTCATGATAACGGACAATGTACGGCAGGACAAGTGGCTACAAGATAATCTAGGTACTGTACAGTTCTTAGGTAAGCAGTAATGTAGTGAACGATTCTACTCTAACACTTTGTGGTAGGTAGGTTCTTCCAGGTTGCCACTCTCCTTTCCACCTAGCTAATGGTCAGATATCTTGGTTTGAACTGCAATCTCACAGCGAAACTCATGGCTGCTGTCCAATCTGACTTTAGTTTGTCTTGTTCACCAGGTTGGACAAGAGAGGATGTCTGTGGGGCAGAAAAGACTATGCTTGGTTCAAAGACTAACATCGTGATTGAGGGGTGGCAAAAATAGGAGTAACAAGCTGCCTGCTCTTTTAATGTCCTCTCCTTCCCTGCACACTGTCACATTGTTGCCGTGTATCACAGAAGTGTATAGTAGCCATTATTCAAAACTTAACCAGGGGCCATTCTGTGGCTATGCCACCTCATACCTGAGTCTATTCAATAATCCATCACACTAAGGGGTACATTTGAAAATATTACCAATGCATTTGAGTACAATTTCACTACTACTATGCCCAAGGCATCCAATTCTTCTATTCTGTAATGGGCCTGAAGCAATAGTATCTCTGAGTCCATGCACCCAAGTCTGAAGAGCCTATCACCTTGTGTATCTCAACCTAACACCTTTGACTTGACAGATGTAACATCTGATCAGAGAACAAAAGTCAGGAACCTGAAGAAGCTGAATCATGATCATCAGACAGATGGAATTCAATAGCTGCAGACTGTTCAACTCCGTTCTCAAGCCAAGGCATGGATGAGTTAAGTAAGCAACATTTCAACATTTTGTATGACACCACTGGATGACTTTCCGTGGGCTAAAATGCAATAGAATAGATTAAAATATAATTAATTAGGAAGGTGTGCCATGATGCCGGTGGTAAGCCATGATGCTGAGTGTCAAATGAAAGAGATTTGAAATCAACCACCCTCGAATAAACATTAATCTGAAGGGGGGGTAGGACCCCCCTTTATAGATTATTCTAACCTCAAATAAATCATTTTCGGCCACTATGCCAGTGATATTGCTTGTGTCAGCTGAGATAATCATGAGTGCTGACTCACATTTCATGTTCACACTCACTACAGCCCAACTCCCTATGACTGTTCTATTTGCTCCTCCAGTCTTTTCATGCAAGCCAACGACATTAATAATTGCTAGGAAACCAAGTTTTCCAATGTGCCGTGATAACTTGGCAACAGGCAACACAGATGTCACCCAATGGTATGCAGATTTCGCTGATATTCAACGCCATGACCCAGGAATTGTCAGAGCACAAGTTCCAATGCAGGGCTGACAGGAAAATTTCAGATACGATGTTGACTGTTATCAAAGTCAAGGTCCCTGCTCGATGGTGCTCATTATGGCCCATTTCGTTGCCTTCGAGGGCCTCTGCTTGACAATTGTGACCAGAGTGACTACCAGAGTACATCGTCCGAGGCATGGCTAACTGGAGTTTGACAGGTATGTATACAGTTTTTTTGAGCTTGAGGTCCCTGCTTGACAGCACTCATTCATTGACTTCAAGGGCCTCCACTTGACAATCATGACCGGAACTACCAGAGTACATGGTCCAAGGCAGGGCTGACCAGAGTATGACAGGTATGTATATAGTTTTTATGCAGTCAAGGTCCCCACTTGACAGTACTCATTACAGCCAATTGGAGAGCCCGAGAATAGTGGAAGGGCTTATGAGGCAGACGTATAAATGGAGAGGGATATGTCCAGTGGGCCCCATTGCAACTCATAAATCTACCTCTATCTTACTAAGATCATGTCAACCTTTCAGGAGTCCAACTTGAACAAACCCATTTGGTCCCCGATGCTTGATAGCAACTCAGGTTTGCATTACAATGAAGCGGGCAATCCCTTCATCCACGATGTTAATGGTACATGGATTCCCCACTGCAGTTATGCGTTGGTATGTACTCTCTGGTAGATGTTTAACTTTACTAACCTTTATCAATCAGTCTCTTGCTCACTTGGTCCATCTGCTGGCGAACAGACCCATGCAAGGACCTCAAGCTTGTCACCTGAGTCCTGCTATACTGGGACAATGGTCCATTAACCCCTCACTTTGTCCAGTTGAAGTAAGTTTATTGTAGTGCATGTTAGGCAGAGATATCTGCTAATATTTAACTAGCAACGAAAGCCAGGTAGTGTGTGGATTATGTCAACACCATCTTCATTCACACAATGTCCTGATCAGGGGGTCATTCCAGCTACATTACAGCCCCCCCCGGGTCAAAACCCTGTTGATGCTGCATCCATCTCCCTTCCGCAAGGACATGATGCTGAACTCTCTGTGCCACATGCAACATCAGCAAATGTGTCCGGATCTAGCAAGGCCTAGCTAGACCATACAAGGCCATAAAAGGGCTGTTGGATCTAGTAGTCCTAGCCCAGAAATACACTTTCTTGCATGCTGCTGCTATGTCTTGCAAGTAATGTGTCATACTAGCTAGAATGCAATGGGCCCTTGCTAGCCCTAGCTAGACCTAGTACAGTCTTACAGATGTAGATTTCGTTGCTCGAAATTCCTCGCCTTGCTAGGCCTTGCTAGATCCTCACTTTCTTGCAAGCTACTATGAGGCACACTAGTCCTTGTATGGCCATGAAATCATCTATTCACTTATTAATACACAATCATAACACTAGTACCAGCGCCCGAGTCCCAAGAGTTCAAAATACATGCAGAGAATCATGAAGAGCAATGGAAGCTAATCGAGAGTGATCGAGAGCAGCGGAAAACAGCAGAGAGCAACAGAGAGTGCGAAGGAGTGTGACAGAGACCAATAAAAATGATGCAGCATGACGAAAAGTGACAGAAAGCAGGGAGCGATGACAGAGTGAATGAAACGTTCTAGAATGCAGTAATCAGAATCCGTTCAACTTCTTGCCGCCCCGGCGACAAGGTTTCTTGGTAGCAGGTGCATGGCCCTTCCTTTTTGGCTTGGTGGAATTGGTGGACAGGTGAGACGAAGGGGCCAGCATTGGGATTGATGTGGTTGTGCTGGTGGATGGAACTGCGGCATTAGTGGTCTTGGACACCATTGGGATGGAGTCAGCTTCATTGTCTGACGTGCATGGAGACAAGTTGGAGTCGATTGCAGTGGCAGCAGCAGTGGCTGTGCTCCCGCTGAAGATGCTTGAGATGCTTGAATCCCCAGGTGATGGGATGCTCGGATCCCCGGATGATGGGACACTTGGATCCCCAGATGATGGAATGCTCAGATTCCCAGATGATGGAACCTCTTGGGCCTCGGGCGGAGGAGTTGCAAATTTGATTGCCTTTGTGGCACGTACTTGATTTGGTATACACACAGCCTTCTTTCTCTGAGCACAAATCTTGGCTGTATATCATCATCAGAATCTGTGTCCTTGCATGATCCATGGCCCTTTGGAAAAGTCCAACTAATAAAAGTTGAGTTTGTCAGTGAAAGTAAATAAAAACACGTACAAATTCCACCAGGCTAATGTCGCCTTGGTCCAGTCATCCTTATCGTCAAACATTTCAATGATCGCCCAAGCCATCTCTGCTAAATCCATTTGCCCAATTGTCATGCACCATCGCAGAGCAGTGCTCAAGGTAAAGTATAGCTGCCAAGCATCATTAGTCAACAAGACCGCGACACAGACATAGACTTACCAGAACATGGACATATGCAATCACAGATGGTGTAACCTCAGTGAGGCCTCAGGCACGGTTTTTTGATATTTTTAATGAATTTGAAGTAACAGTGTTGGTTAATGCTGCTGATGGTCTGATAAATAGATGCGTGTAAAACTGTACAATGGAAATTAGCAGCAGCTCAAATCTAAAGTGAAAACTTACCCAAAAAGTGGCATGGCCACAAAAGAGACCTTCTGATCTGTTTTCCGGATCATAGACTCCCTCTTCATAGAAGCACATCAGCCAATTACCCGCCGTCATCCTGATTGTGCCCTCTTGAAGTGCTCCAATAATCCTAAAACAAATAAGCTAATTGAATCAGTAAAAACATTACATACATGTCAGGGTCTTCATCAAACACATTGAGCTTCTTTCGAGGGCACAGCATACGTGTAACGACCCTTGGTCTTCTTTGTAACAATACCTTATCCCAACTGTACCTTACGAAGGGACTTGGTATCGAGCTCGTAGGATATGTGATCCTAGACAACAGAGATGGATAACAATGTAGGATTATGGTGCCCTATGAGGGACTTCAAGTAAAGGAGTGACTGAGGAACTATAACCAGGAGGAATATCCAGGGGGAATATCCAAGGAATATCCAAGGGGAATATCCAGGTGAATAAGACTAAGGTCTGTACTACTATAAGTATGACTATATATACTTTGAGAGACCGTGCACAGACCAGGCTGTGTTAGAGGCTATACTGACTATAAGTAGTTAATAGTATGATCACTGGGTACCATGAGGCGATAAGAGAGATAAGAGGAACTTATGCTATAGGCTCTCGATAAGAGCAGTTATTGCTATTGGTTGATAAGGGAAAGTGAGTCAAGAGGAAAAGCATGAGGCGATAATAAGAATGCTATGTGATCGCCATGAGGTGCATAGCCGAGATAAGAGATAAGATCATGTGACTGGGGTCACGTGATGACATGTGACTAGATCATGTGACAAAGGTCACGTGATGAGGGCTTTGACAATAGTTGATGTATGTTCAGTATTTCTGTAATAGATTAGCAATGATTAGGAAAGTGAAGTGTACCAAAAGTTCAAGTAGTGTCAGCATTAGAGTCTTCTTTATGGGCGAGCGTTACAATACGTGCAATCTCTGGGTGGTTAAATCTGCGCATCGACTTGTCCTCCGACTTTGCAATGGGTGGCTTGAGTACCTTGCCATTGGCAAATAGATACCCCAGGCCAGCATGTTTGACTGACCCAAGGTCAGTCGAACGCTGGTCACTCATACCCTTTGTTATCTAGTAGACATACAAAGTTAGATGTTGGATATATGCGCACGTACTAACTTACCCAGGCACATATATCTTGTAACTCCTTTGCCTCCATCCTCAGATTGTTGAGTTCTTCAGCCAATCCTAGTGCATGGGTCAGGATCCCCTCATAAAACCAATGGTACCACATGATCTCTTCCGAATCACTGTTAAATCTGTTAGAAACACTGCTACTATCATGCAGAAATTGATACAACTTACTTGTCAAGCTCATTCTCGCAACCAGATTTGACCTTGAGTCCAACATTGAGCGCAGTTCTCAGGAATCCAAACAGGTGCGAGAGGCACACAAGTTTTCTTCCAACGAGCTCATACTTTGCCTTATTGGAGTCGGTGATGCTCCCAGAAGTTCTTCATGGCCTAATCAGCTTATGGACTCAAACATTGATGACACCTACCTGGCTTTTTTCTTTCTTCCATTTGTTACCTCATCAGCGAGGTTATCTTTACACTTCTTTGTGCTGGCGTTCGTGGGGGTGGATTGTTCCATGAGAACCGGGTTGATCTGTGCCTCATGAGACATGATGGTGAGAGTTAGGATGCAAAGCTAATCATGCGAAAGTCATGTTTTCTGACTGAGTCACGTGGAACTATACAGTATTATATAATATGTTGACATGGGCTGTTTTGCAGAGAGCGGAACAAATTTGGCTGACAATTGAACCCTCCCCACTTCATGCGAGTCAGTGAAATGCAATATTGACTACTTCCTATTCCATTCTATCACAATGGCTGAGATTGTCTGCCCTTCTTGTGGGAAACGGATTAAAGGAGAACATGGTCTTTCTCTCCACACCTCACACTGGTGTCGCAAAAATCAGTCTGGTTTCACTGATCTGCTTCAAAAGCACCGAGAACATGCCCAGAGTACAGCAGCAGAAGAACAGAGGAGGCTACGTGCTGAAGCAGAGAGACAGGCAGAGAGAGATTGGTTGGAGAGAGAGCAGGATGCCTTGCGAGCACAACAACTCGCTGAATATCAGGCCCTCTCAGTACATTTAAATCATCACTACCATTGCCATTTTACATTGAACATCACCATCAGTTTCAAGCTGATGGGCCCAATCTGAGCAAGAATATTGAACATCGCCCATCAGGTCTTCCGAGCTGTAATCATCGTTTACCGCAGCATTACCGTGATGACCCTCCATCCTTACCCATCCCCGTACCAGCCCCTCCAATTGCAAACTCTGTGGAGGATCACAATTTGCCCACCATTCCATTAGATATTGAGATGGACACCATGGAGACTGCTACAAGCCAAGAACCGCCAACCAATACCACCCTCCGTCTTTGCATGGAACCTGATGCAAACGATCTATTTCGTGAATTCCCTGGCCATTTCCCTTCACATGACCCAGAAAACGTCACCCTCCTTGAGTACCTCTGTGATGGCCCAGCGTTCCAGCATGTCAAGGACAATGAAGATGCACACCTGCTCAGTAGGGGACCAGGGACTTCACCTCTAGACACTCTCCAGAAGAAATACTTTCACCCATTTTTGAATGCAAGCATTTGGCGACTCATGAGCTGGTTCTATGACAGTGCAACCCAGAAATCCCTCAACAACCTTAACCACCTCGTTCACAACATAATCCTAGCTGACAACTTCGACTCCAATGATCTCCATCAATTCAATGCTCGACGTGAGACCACGTGGCTTGATAATCCTCCCAGTGATAATCCTTCATCGTTCTCTACCTCGGATGGTTGGCATACAATGTCCATTTCCATTCAGTTGCCCTGCAACAAAGTCAAACAGACAGAAGATACAGCACCCGAGTTTTATGTGGAGGGACTACACTATCGGAAGATTACAGAGGTCGTCAAGTCCGCTTTCGAGGAGCCTGCGGCCCATACGTTCCACCATGCACCATACAAGATTTTTTGGCAGCCAGACAAGACACGCCCACCCGAACATGTAATAACTGAACTATACACCGCTGACGCAATGCTCAAGGAGTACCAGAAGGTTGATTCTAAGCCTCCTGAAGTCCCGGGATGTAATCTCGAAACCGTCGTCACCACAATCATGCTGTGGTCGGACTCGACTCATCTCACAAACTTTGGCAATGCTGCACTCTGGCCCGTCTACTTATTCTTGGGAAATCAGTTGAAGTACACTTGTGCAAAGCCAAATTCATTTGCTGCACATCATCTGGCATATATTCCAAAGGTAATTTATTTATGATGGTTGTATTGAAGATGGAACTGACTATATCCCAGCTACCCGATAAAATTCAAGACTTTTACATGAATGCGTTCAGCATGAGTGCAACTGCAGCTGTGCTAACGCACTGCAAGCGCGAACTCATGCAAGCAATTTGGTGTTCCTTATTCAACTCTGATTTCATCGACACCTATGAACATGGAATTATAATCAAGTGTCTGGATGGTATATTACGACAGGTCTTTCTGCGGCTATTTACATATGCTGCAGATTATCCAGAGAAGTAAGTGCAATTTCCATTACTATCCTTATTTAACTGACTGGAGCCGTTCCAATAGGATTCTCCTCACCTGCATGAAGTTTCTGGGAAGATGTCCTTGCCCATGATGCCTAATCAACAAGGACAAGATCTACAAGCTAGGAACAAAACTCGATAAATGGGTACATGGTAAGATGGCCTGTGTAGATGATGAACCCCATCAGCGGTCAATTGAACATGTACACAAGGCTATTTTTGAATATGGATGTGGCATTGTCAGCAAGGCAGTCGAGGGTGTGATTGGAGGCAAGTCCCTTGTCCCAACACATGTATGTATTTGATGCGCTGATAAACATATATCACGCTACTAACTCATGTATTGTCTAGAATGCTTTTTCCAAGAAACTCGCCAAATTTGGCTTCAACTTTTATTCAATGCTTGTGCCTGACTTCATGCATGAATTCAAAATTGGTGTCTGGAAAGCAACAATCACACATCTCATTCAAATTCTATTCGAGCAAGGTGAGATACAGGAGTTCAATGCTCGGTAGGCATTTGTATCACTATTACATTGGATTTGATCCTAACTTTTACAAAGTTTCCGATCAGTACCCACATTTGGCAGAGACACAATCCGTGGGTTTGCTTCGAACGTTTCCAACCTCACCAAACTGGGAGCAAGAGACTATGAAGATATACTTCTGGTATGCTCTAGTGCAATGATTCTCTAATCCAAACCCTCATGCAAGCTTAGTGCACAATACCCGTCTTCAATGGATTACTTCCTAACCCCTACAACACCATTATCCTCAACCTCTTATTCGAGCTTGCTACATGGCATGCATTCGGGAAGCTTTGGATGCATACAGAGACCACACTATTCCACTTTGGAAATAGCACAATTCGCCTCGGTCAAATCCTTCGCAAATTTTCTCATGATTGTTGTGCAAAGTTCAAGACATATGACCTCCCCCACGAGACTGCTGCCCATGTCCGACGGAGGGCCCAAGATGCCCAAACCAAGCAGGGGTTGATGAAAACACAGAGTGCCAGTGATACACCTTCGGCCTGCAAGCTCCACAATTTCAACATGTCGACATACAAGTTACACGCCCTTGGGGACTATGTGGCATCTATCTGGCAGTACAGGACTACAGACAACTATTCGACAGAGGTGGTAAGTGATTGGTCCGAATAGTTCAATTCATGCTGAGAACAACTGTAGGGGGAGCGGGAACACCACTGTGTCAAATGATTCTATTCAAGAACAAACAAGAATGCCTTTACTCATGCAATTGCGAAACACCAACAATGTGAGCGGTTACTTCATAGGATGCATGAGGAAAACCGTGTAGTACTAGCAACCAGTAAGGGAAGCACAGCACATGCACCATCAATGGATGTGGAACAACCTGCGCCTCCTCTCATCAATCAAGAACCATTACCGAATTCTCCTCCAGAAGCTCACTACCAGATGGTGCAGGGCAAGAAATATTACTGGGACATTAGTGCATGGCTGTTGCAAAACAGAAATGACACGGCTTTGAAGGTAAGTGGCTATATGGCCTTCTCGAAAGCAGTGTCAAAAAACTCACCATGTAGGACTTCCTGCCCAAGCTGAAGAACCACATACTCGGGCATCTCCTTGGAAATGGCGATGAGGAGTTCACACAAGCACAACGTAACAAGCTCGTCTTCATCAATGATCGCATCTACTGACACCAAGTCTTATGTGTCAACTATACTACATACGACCTTCAGCGGGAACAAGATTCTCTCAACCCACGCACACATGCTGACATCATGGTCCTCTCAAATGAGGATGACAATAATGCCCACCCCTACTGGTACGCTCGGATCATTGGAGTCTTTCATGTCGAAGTGCGGTATTGTGGCTCAGAGATGCAGGATCAAGCACCCAAGCGCATCAACATCCTATGGGTGCAATGGTTCGCACGTAATATGAACTTGAAGTTCGGCTGGGCTGTGCGACACCTCCCATGTATTGGCTTCTATCCACATGACGACCCTGCCAATGCATTCAGGTTCATCAGCCCCAACAATGTTATCTGTGGCGTACACTTAATTCCGGCCTTTCGCTATGGCCGTACTACTGCCTTGTTACCGCCGTCAATTGCCCATAACGAGTCCGAGAACAACAAGGACTGGGACTGGTATTTTGTAAATATGTGAGCCCTATGTTGCATTGTCTGAAAACGTTTCTAACTATGGTCCCTCTAGTTTCATGGACAGGGATATGTTTATGAGGCACCGAGGGGGTGGAGTTGGACACAAGTCGACTCACGAGGCAACATGCTGCCTTCTCAAGGACCGCGAGACCCTCAACAAGCAACCTTTTACCTTCGAACATGATCGCAACTTATCTGAAGAGGCAACTGAAGAAAGTGGCAAAGATGTCCCCATGGATGACTCCAGCAGTGCTGAGGAAGAAAGCAACGAGGAGAGCAATGAAGATGGATCAGAAATGGAAGGCATTGATGTCAAAGATCATGGTGAACAGCTGGTTGACAACGAACTCGATGATGAAATGGACGAGTTTGGTTATAGTGGATTGGATCAAGTGCTTGACGACAACAAGGGCTCTGGCAATGAAGATGCACAGGGTCCGAATGACAAGGATGCCTTTTGAATCTCCCTTAGGTTAACTTGTATGGGCATGTTTTTGTCTCGTAGTACACTTGTCATTTTTGCACAACTTGGAATACATACAATCAAAGCTATCGAACTAGTCCGTGCTAGCCCTTGCTAGATCTGGTATGGATGTGACATGCTCTGCATAGATTGTGGTCGAGTATTGATAGGCCCTACTAGATCTTGCAAGCCCTAGGTAGGTTTGCCAGAACTGCCAGGTTCATCCAAGGTTGTACTAGGTTTGGGCACGTTTGCTGATGAATTGCCCAGGCACAAGGACATGATCCATCTCCAAAGATTGCGGGTGTCTGCCGTCATGCAGTTAAGCCCAAGAGTGAGAAGGCAAAAGGTAAAGAGAAGGAAACAGAGAATGCTGGTCCAGGTACTGAGAAGCCAAAGAAGCAATCCCGTACTATTATTGAGTTGGATGATGATGACAATGAGCTTTCCAGGCCTGCAACCAAACATGGTCAACCAAATGGTGCCAATAACTATTCTGTTGCAGACACCAATTTGTTGTTGGACTGTGTCGAGGCCAAGCTTCCCCTTGGACCTCGAGGATGGCTGGTGGTCACTCTGAAGTTCAACCAATGGATCACAAAGTTGGGTCGTCCAGAACATAAGGGGACTTCACTTGAAACAAAGTTTAAGCAGGTATGTTGACGCTTGCTTGATGATCACCATCTTGATCATTTTCTCTAGCTCGTGAAAACCAAAAAGCCAACAGGAGATGGCATATACCCTCCTGAGATCCAACAGAGCCATCATATTGATGGCCTCATTAATGAGCGAGCTGGCACCCACAATCTTGGCAACAGTGATTTCAACAATGCAGAAAGCGACAAGACTAAACCTTTGACTGATAATGACAATGCACCACCCCCAGAAGCCCACATAGCTGTAGCCCAATCATCCCATAATAAAACACCAGTTCCCCAATGCACTGCTTGTGGAACTGCTGCCACAGAGTTATTGAATTCACTGTCAAATGCCTTTGATCCTGCAGTTCAAAGAGCCCATGACAAGGATCGAGCAAGTCATTTGCTTGTTAACACTCAGCTTCTCACAGTTTCACAGCAACTTCATGATGCCCAAGCAAGCAATGAAAAGCTATGTGGACAGTTGTTTGACCTATGCAACTCCTTGTATGAATCCCAGCATGCTACTGATCGTGCCAAACTCCGTATCCAAATGTTGCAACCAGGCCCAAGGGCACAGCAACTGTATCACAATCTGCTGATGAACAAGCGTCAAAGCCACAAGTGGTACCCTGACGGAGGTGAAGTGTGTGCGTGGCTTACAGATGATGATGATGGGGACCAGTGGGGAGCATTCCAATGGGAAGTGGATGAGGATGACGTATACCCCAACAAATATGCTGATGAGGCTGGACCTTCAAACAAGGATAGGTTTGGATCTCAAGAGCCCTAGCTACACTGGTAGTGGCTACTACTCATATTCCAAAGCTACATGGAAGCGAGCCACCCTGTCTTTTTGTTGAAAGGACGCATACTTACAGTCACGTGACCTTATATTGAGTAATCATTACAAAGTGTATATAAGACTCTGCTGAGTCTGAATAATAAATATCTCTCTTGACCAGCAACCACTATCATCTCTGAGAACTCCCCAACTCCCAAGGTAAGTACCCTAGAGTAGATTCCCAGGTAGTCCGTGTGGCAATGCTGGCTACCAGCTTTTGCAACACTTTTTTCCTTTGCTCCGAAAACAACATTGTCTCAAAACCTGTCCATAGCTCTATATCCTCGTCTATCTGTTGCCAGTGCTTCATGTATACAGTACAAATCTGATTAATCCCGACCTTGATGGTTCAAAGATTATGAAGTTGCAGACATATCTCAATCAAATCACCTCGTGAGTTGTCATTGTTACAATCCAATGACATCCAAGGTCGCCTGAATGAGCCTTGAATGGCATGCATGCCCCATTCAGCTTTCTGTTGATATGAAAGCAGTTCACAGTTGAATGCCATAGCTTCTGCCATCTGTTCAGGGGTGCCTTGGATCTGCTGGCCATCTTTCAAAGGTGCTCAGATGTGTCCCCCAACATCTACTGTTCCCCATGAAAATGCTGAGTCTGCAACAAGATAATAGATGAAACGACCAAACCCACTAAAGGGTCTAGTGTTTGAGAACCAGAGTACTAGGGGTGGTCAAGTGCGATGGTAGTTTGGGATAACTCCAGGAGAACAAGACTAGAGTGTCTTGGTCTACTGGTTCTAGTATTTATACTACTGGTACATGTGCACAGACCAAGCTGTGCAAGATAAGAGCTACATATGCTATAGGTTGTGGCTATACATATGATAAGAGCTATTAGTGCTATAGGTTGATAAGCATACCTGTGCTATGATGTCATAGATAAGATCACATGACTAGTCATGTGACATACCATGTGTTAGTCTAGAGCGTATATCCGTGTGGATCAATATCGTGGGAGAGTATTGGGCTTCGTGGGAAAGTAAGCAAGTGGAGCATTAGAATAAGAAGTGTAGTGTGTCTGTAGTGAATGCGACACTTGTGTCTTTTCTGGTTGAAACGAAGACTAGAAAAATAGGGAAAAATAGGGAAATGTAACAATAGAGCTCGGGAGTTTTTGTATGTAATTTAGCATAGATTGGCTGAGCAACACGTGAGTCATGCCAGCTGCCCGGAGCATTGGTTCATGTTGCAATGATCTCCCCTGGGATCCACCTTAGTACTTGTGAATGACTCAGATTAAAGAGTGTCAGAATCCATACCTTGAGATGAAAAGACAATTACAGAGCTAACAAAATGTTCTGAAAGCTATCCATTGTATGTAGCATTCTCAATTTCATCATCACTAGAGGTTTGAATTGGGAGTTTGAGACCATCAATGCTCCCAAAGGCACTAGTGAGTCGAGAGTGCCATTGGACAACTAGATTTGATAGCTCATTAAATTCCTCATCTCATGGCCATCAAATTTGGGATTCCGGAATGGTTTTTAGTGTAGCAAATAGAAGTCAAAGTCCAAATGTTAAGTATCTGGAAGTTGTAGATGGAATGATAGCAAAGATCTGCTGCAGGCTGGTCTCGCTCATTGTGGAGCTCAGATAGTGTAGAACTAGGCCAAGTGCCCCTGTGGCATCCAGAGATCACTGTCCTAGCCTTGGATCACCTGCATGATCTGTATCAGAGTGGGGGATAGGAGTTGTATACCAGCTGGCAGCAAAACCAGAGATCAGCAGATATCCAAAGTCTCTACATTAAAGCCCATTGTCGTGATGAAAGCTCTATCATCTTGGCTATTGTAGAGTATCTACCATGGTGTGTTTGTGCAAGGATTGGAGAGAAGCTGGGGCCTGCACAGATAAACACAATGAGCATGCCACCTTGTGATTTGTATTTCCTGTGCGATCTCAACTCCTCTGATGATTGCAGCAGCAGTGAGTGCTTTCTCATACTCCTCATCCTCTGACAGATCCTCTTCTTCTTCGGCTTGACTGATTGCAATGATCATAGTGTCCAATTCCATTTTGCATGCTGGGAATGACAAATATTTAAATTTCTTGAGGCCACGGTTTATTTGGGTACATAATATCTTGGATTATTTACAATTTCATATGATTTGGAACCCAGATTTATAATATTCTATTGCATTTTAGCCCACAGAAAGTCATCCACTTTTGATGTCACAGCATTGAATATTCATCCTGTAGCTGTGACCCTGCCGCCTAACTGTGGAATACATCCTCATGATGTAAAGGGCTTGGCACAAATTGCCTTCAACCAGGCTGTTCATAAAATGGCAGACAATCATGGATTTCTTGAAAGGGTTGTTCATGCAGTGTGTAGTGAGGGACTAACCTCAGAGCAGGCTGATCCTGTCCTCAAGTCCATGTGAAAAGCAGCTCAGGCAAAGGGAGAGCTCAGGATTGGAAAAATGACACAGGGACAGCATAAGCAGAAGTGAGGAGGTTCGGAAATTGTCAATATGTCTTTCTTTTTTACTACAGTTAAATAAGTAGGACTAAGTTGGTACTACTAGGGTGATACTACTAGTACTAGGCACAAAATATTCAGTAATGGCAGTTATCTGAGTGATGCTGAAATGAATCACCCTGGATAACTGTGAGGGCATGTCATAGATGCAGCTATTGACACAACATGAGTATGCAGGAACAGGGTAGGGTACTAGTGTAGATAGAGGAGATCAAATTTGTGGTCAAAGACAGCTCCTAATGTTGAATGTCTGAACTGCTAAGCTGCCGAGCGCTCCACCCCTTGGGTCATTTGCCGAATTCCGACAAACCACCCCTTGGGGGGTTCCCGGCTCACCTTCGGCTCGCCCGACCCCTTGGTATGATGGTGCTGTGCCGAATCGCTAAAGATTCACGTGACTCCACTCACAGTTACCCTTGGTTTCCGTACAGGCTCTTAGTAAGTGTCAAGTGAAGTTGAGCCCGATAGCGAGTGCGGCGACACTCTTCCGACTTTTGCCGCGTGTTCGCTTTAGCTCCCATGTGCTCATGGCTGCGAAGTGCTACTCCAATATTTCGCGCGAGTCTCAGATTATGTTGTAGGTTCTCGATCATGTGCTCACGGGCGCCGTTCTGTTCTGTCCCCCGCGGACTGCATCCATGTGGCCAGCATATATAAGTCACACAGACGGGCTTTGGTAGGACCGTGCATCAACGCCTGAAAAATGCTGACACGCCCTCTTTGTCGCAGTGTACAAGCTGCTGCTGTTCTTGCGAGCTGCACGGCAGCAATGAGGACACTGATCATGGTAGACGGAACTGCGAGCCATGTCATTCCTCCCTTCTCTGTAAGTCATGATGCTTGCTCTTTCCATTTCACTGATGAGTTCGTTCAGATGGGCATATGTTCGAGGTATGGCTGTCGCCCTCTGACTCCCGGTTTCTCTGATACCGTTGTCCTTCCTCTTTCAGGACATTAATGTAAGTGTCACTTTCTTCGTCAACGATCAGCATGTAGAATAACCGTGTGACAGCATGTAAGACTTTGCG
>JBBPRQ010000595.1:0-20264 GCA_038093095.1 Boletus insuetus | reverse complement strand
GAAAACTCCAGGAGAACAAGACTGGGGTGTCTTGGTCTACTGGCTCTAGTATTTATACTACTGGTACATGCGCACAGACCAAGCTGTGCGAGATAAGAGCTACATATGCTATAGGCTAAGGCTATACTATGATAAGAGTTGTTAATGCTATAGGACGATAAGCATACCTGTGCTATGAGTCATAGATAAGGTCACGTGACTAGTCATGTGACATACCATGTGTTTGTCTGGAGCGCATAGCCATGATGATCAATATCGTGGGAAAGTAAGCAAGTGGAGCATTAGGGTAAGAAGTGTAGTGTGTCTGTAGTGAATGTGACACTTGTGTTTTTTCTGGTTGAAGTAAAGGCTAGAAAAATAGGGGAAAAATATGGGGAACGTAACAGCTTATGTGAGATTTTGGGATTGTTTAGGGGGTGAACATTGTGGCTGACTCCTTCTGTTTAATCTCTCGGTAGGTGGGTCATTCATGTGCTTTTTTTGCAGGTCTTTTATGATATTTGGCATTAGACGACAATCAATCTCTGCTCTAACAGTTGGCAATTGAAATCTGTTCTGTCGTCTTCGTTTTGGATTTTAGTTGCTTCAGTATGGTATTCATTTGTTGTTTGTGGATGTGTGCTTACCCTTTTTTTTTGCTGTGTCATACAGTGTCTGCTCAGTCCTTGCCATTTGTGCGCCTCATTCGTGATGTGGATGATCGGTTTTCTGCACAGCACATTGCGTTTGGGTTGCTTCGGAAACTCTTTTGTTTCGCTGGAGTTTACAATGCTTCACTTCTGGAATGATGTGTGTACCCACTCGGCAGATATTTGCCTGTGCATGTGCCATGTGTACAGCTCTTGGTGGAACAATTTGTGTTTTTGCAAGTCGCAGATCTATGCTTGTTGGTGGGCATTCACATGGTGGATGTACCTGCTTGTGCTCCTCGATCAGTGTTAGTTGATGCTCTTCAATTGCACACATCATGTCAGTGTCCCTCACCCCCTCTATTATTCGATCAGATAAAACATCCTTGGCGGTAAGTTGGTATACCGGTGCTGCTTCCTTCTCTGCCAGTTGAAGAGTTTCTTCAGGGTGAATGAGAGCGGGACATGGGTCATTGTCACACGGGCTGAGTTGTGGATGGAGTGGGCGGGTGTCTGCTTCATTGTGCAGAATCTATGCCGGTCGACATCGAAATTGCAGACTTTCTGCAGCTGACTAGCATGGATGTCAAGCACGACATCATTGCAGAATGGCAGATCAAAATGGACCCTAGTTGTTTTCTGGAGACCATGTGTGCAGTTTGTGCTTGGTCGTTCCGTGCTGATGAACTCCACCCCCTCGAACCACATTCAAATTGGTTGCGTGTCTTGCAAAATCCTTTTCTCCCTGCCCATGTGTGTAACGCACAGCACAGTTAGTGACAAGCGGAGTATGAGGTTACCTTGGCCTGAACAAGTTCAAAGAGTGGAGGGCAAGGTAATGAGTAGAGAAGCCTGCTAGGCGATGTCTACCACAGTCTATCTCTGAAGATGAACTGAGACTTGAGGTGGGCTTGACAGGTCTCTGATATCCAGGTGCTAGCCACTGGAGCTCTCGGGAAGTATCACCAGAACTATGCTGATATTGTGTAGAACTAGCTTAGGAAAATACATGGTAAAAGTACAAAGTATATATATGGTAGGCCCCTGGTCTGTGCGAGTAAGGTAAGAGATATAAAAGGAAAAAGGAGGCAGGAGTCCATAGGATGACTGTGCTTCGTATAGTCCATCCTAATGATGTGGAACTGTGGGAAGTGGCAGTGTGATCTAAAAGAGGAACACCATGTAGGTGGAAGTCCAAAGGAATCCCATATGGAACCAGAATGAAAGGAGAAGGCTAAATATAGAGTGGAGGCGGGGCACCGTGTGAGTACATAAGAAATGGATATAAAAGGAGAAATTATCTGGAGGACAACTCCTGTATGAATACAACTCTGTAGAGTGTGAGACAGAGTCTAAAGAGAAACAAGTAAAGAAGAAGAAGAGCATAAGCATAATGAAGATGGAAAAAGTGTACCCCCCTAGTAGACCGTAACATTACCCCCCATTTATGGTCAAAGCACCTGTGAGACCACCCCTTTAGTCACAGTCCCCCTCGTTCACCTCATAGTCAGTGGGATCCTAGTCGTCCTGGGGGTTGCGATGAACGACACAGTTCTCCTCGCAATGTCCAAGTTCCCCACAGATGGGGCAGCAGCGGCATGGGCAAAAGGTTTGAATATGCCCCGGTGCTGTGGTGAGGTAGAACGGACATTGGTAGCGAAGGCAATCTGGATGGAGATGACCAAATTCCCAATGGGTGAAGCAGCGAGTGAGGGTGTGGTGAGGAGGAAGGACAATGGAATCGACGTCTATTGGGTTTTGGGAGGAACCAGGCATTGGCGAGGGCGATGCCGCAGCGTCCTTGTTATATCTACTGGAGGTGGGATAGGGTGTGTCTGGGTGTGAACACTTGCACAGTCCTTTAGTAGAGCCTCCCACAGCTCGTGCGGCAGAAGATGGGAGCCCGATCCGAAGTGTTGTCTTAGCTCATTTGAATTTATGAGAACTTGCTCCAGAGGATGGTGAAATGGGGTGTTCTTGGGCAGGAAGAACGAGGTTGTCAGGTGGTGGGGTGGTGACTCCGAGAAGAGGAATAGTGGCGAGGAAGTTTCAAACCTTGTAGAAGGATGCGGGGAGCTCTGAAAGATTTTGGGGGCAATTATTGCTGCTAACTCCTCCATTGCTGCCATCAGTTGGTTCTGTGGTAGGAGCGCGAGAGGCTGGGGTTGGTGGAGGTGGCACAGGGATGGGGGTGCAAGAGGCAGTTCGATTGGTTGAGGCGGACCCTGTGTCACTATCTCCATCCTCCCTTCTCCTAGATCTGTCAACCTCATCTTGGGCCCAAGTGTCCCAATCCCATGGGTGATTCTCGTTGTTGTTGAAATAGTATTGTTGTAGGTTGGAGGGGAGTGTGTTAACTATCGGTCTGAGAATATGTGCAAAGAGAGGTCTTGGGAGTCCCTGAAAGATGTCATTGAATCCATGGTCATGGAGAGCATCGAGAATTGTGTCTTGCAACTCGTGGATGGACTGTTCCATTGCAACGGCATAGACAGGCAGGGTCCCATCTGGAAATAGCTGGGCGTGGAGAGCACAGGATGTGGCGTAGGTATGGAATATACCGACCAAGGATCTGAGTACTGGAACATCCTGGTTAGCGGGAATGGAGGGTAAAGTGATGGAAGTGGTGGCGTTCTCGATAACGGCGCAGTATAAGATCTGACGGAAGCAGGTTGGGAGTCGGTGGATGCAGACAGGGATGTCGGCCGGGATGATGTGGACATAGGAGGATGCGATAGACGACATATGGTGGAGCTAGGGCTCAACACTTGAAACGACGAGAGTGGTATGTAATGGTTATGGGGGAAAAGCGAGGGGATCCCTCGTCTTATATTATTCCAGAAGATCTGCAGCATGTCCTAAGTTGGACTTGGGTTCCCAGGTATTTTCGGAGGTCATATCCATGTGACAGCGGCAAGTCCGTAATGAGGTCGACAGAGGGACATTGAAAAGGTTGGGAGGAGGCGACAGGGAGAGGAGTCAATGGGGGAATGGTGGGATGAGTATTGACCTTGTTGGCTTGGCAGGTTGCACAGCCCTGTATGAAGTGGTGCACAAACACAGTGAGGCCAGGCCACCAATAGTCATGTTGGATGAGGTTAACCGTTTGGTAATACCTGCCATGACCGCCTGCAGGCGAATCATGTAAGACGTGCAGGAGGTCGCATTGGTGATCTTTGGGCACATAAGCCCGGTCCTTGAAGTAGAGAATCCCATCATCATAGTGCCAGTCATGAATAGAGGAGCAGGGAATGCCTGATGCACCCTTGTGGAGCAAACGAAGCTGGCTGATGACGAATGGGTCAGAGGATGACTTCTTGATAGAAGTCCAAATGTCTGTGTCGAGTCGTTTGATAAAAAGCTCCCCCGGCAGTAAGGAGGTGGCAGCGTTATCATTTGCTGTTTCCACGTCATCCTTACACAAGAGCGCGTCCGCAGGGCCCATGTTAATCCCTGGAGTATGCTGGAACAGGAGGTCGTAGTCCTGCAGTGTCAATATCCATCTAGCTTGCTGCCTAGAGAGCTTCCTTGGGTCCTTGAAATAACACAGATTCTTGTGGTCTATGAGCACAGTGACGGGCTGGTCGGTTCTGGTGAGGTAGTGCCGCCATTCTTCTAGCACATGTATAACCACTAGAAGTTCTCGATCAGAGATGTCATAGTTGTGTTCTGCTGGTGAAAACATTTTAGAAACATAGCAGCTCGGATGTAGGTCTCCATTCCCATCCTTCTGCACTAATACACCTCCGCTTGCTGTGAGCGAGGTGTCTGTCATCACATAAAACGGTTTTGCTATATCCGGCATCCTTAGTACCGGTTCTGTGGTGAAGGCCCTTCAGAGGAGGTCGAAGGCCTTCTGTTGCTCGTGCATCCAGGACCATAGCTGCCCTTTCTTCGTCAAATCGAAGATCAGTCGCACGATGTTGGAGAAGTTGGGAATAAACTTGCGGTAGAAGTTGCAGAATCCAATGAACGAACGGACTGCATGAACCGACTTCGGGGGTTCCCAGGTTGCGATTGCCAAGAGCTTGGTTGGGTCCATTTTGATGACCCCTTCACGAATGACCATTCCAAGGAATTCTACTTCCAGGAGATCAAACGTGCATTTCTCTAGTTTAAGGCCAAGCCGGTTCTCTCTTAACCGCTCCAAAACTCGCCTTGTCCTGTTGTGGTGTTCCTTGAGGTCCATGGAGTGGATCAACATATCATCCATGTAGATGATCAACCATCCTTCCGCCACCATATCCTTGAAAATAAAATCCATGAATGACTGGAAAGTCGCCGGACTGTTGCAAAGGCCAAAGAACATAACGAGAGGTTTGAAGAGGCCAAAGGGCGTAATGAACACCGCCTTCCAGGTGTCTTTGCTCTTGATCCAGACATTGTTACATCTTCGGCAAATGTCCATCTTCGTGAAGTAGCGAGAACCTTTGAACTTATCCATCAGATCTCCAATGAGTGGGAGAGGGTACACGTTCCTGATGGTATGCTCGTTAAGGTAACAGTAGTCCTGGCATGGTCTCAGGTTACCATCTTTCTTAGAGACGAAAAAGAATGGAGAGGCCTGGGGAGAGTTTGATGGGTGTATACGTCCGGCTTTTAAGTGTTCCTGTATAAATTCTTGACATGCCTCTCACTCCTTAGGGTTGAGCGGGTATGCCTTTGTGACTTGTGGGTTGAAAGTGTCGTCTAGATCAATGCTGTGATCGAACAACAGATATGGTGGAAGGGGACCGTTGTCCTTCTTTTGGAAGATGTCCTTAAAATCTTCAAACTCCCATGGGAGTTGAGCCTTGCTTCTCATTGCTTCCTGAGCCAGGGAAGTCGAGATTGTAGATTTCCTTATGGAGGGCCTGGGGTGCTTTTCTTCATCATCATCCTCCTCACAATCTAAGAGTCCAGGAATCTCCTCCTCCTGGGTGGTCGGTTCCACCTCAGGAACCTTCAGTGTAACCTCCCCCTTTTGGGCAGTGAGTACCGAGTCAACTGTGCATGTCCACCATCGTGCTCACCATTGTCAGAGTTTTGTTACCTGGCATTTCCTATTGAATATGTTTATAATGGTGGCATGATCTCCTTCGCCACTTTGGACTTCCGGGTCAGTTGGTTCCGCCTCAGCTAGTCGCACCATTCCTGTACTCCAGTCGATCTCCAGGTTGTTGTTGCAGAGCCAAGGGAGCCCTAGGATTACATTGTCCTTGCCACAGTCAATAACAAGGAAGTCTCGGAGATGGATGGTTTCTCCGACTTTCATCAAGATCATTGCCTTCTTTCATATAAGGCCATTATGGTTTGGCGTACCATTTACATTGCTCGCCCGCAGGGGAGTCTTTAGTTTTGAAGTGGGGATCCCACATGCTGTGACCAAAGTGTAGTCAATGAAGCATCTGGTGGCGCCTGAGTCAATCAGGGCTTTAGTGTCGATGATTTTGAATGCAGTGCAATCAGGGGTAAAGAGTGACTGGAATCGTGATAGATTGTGAAGCTGCTCCTGATACAAATACTGGTGATATGGAATGAGTGGTGTTTCATATAGAGGTGGAGGATGACGTTGACCCTTCTCCACCTTTCAAAAATCCTGGCGTGGTCCTACGTTATCCACATCCTTGCCTGGTCCTACGTTACCCAGGTCGTGACTCAGGTTGCCTAAGCCGTGAGTCTTAAGCCTAGCTGCATGGTCGGTTCCAGTATTGGTGAGCTTCTGCACTGAGAGGGGTGTTTTGCCATTGATGGTTGGATGGTTGGTTCTGCCTCTGGCTTGGTACTTTGTTATCCAAGTCCCTTCCTCGTTGTGCACAGCCCATCGTGCTACCTTCTTTAATCCTAGTTTGACTGTGTTGATATGGGCTGACTCTTGCCTAGAGGGTTGCAGTTCAAACCCCACGTTGTGACCCCCAATGTGTTGGTGGTCCCTGGTTATCCCACCTCGGGTTGCTTCTGCCCCCACCGTCTGTGACTGGGATACATCTTTCAGGTTCATGCCTGAGTTATCCTCAGGACTTTCCTCCCAGGTAGCCTCTCAGAGGTCTCCTGGCACGAAAGCGGAAAATCTGTTTGTTGACCTTACGAACTGGGCTCCGCAGTTCACCTTGATCCCTTCTTTTTGGCACTCTTGGTATGAGGCTGAACGTACCACAGCCATGGCCTGGTAACCTTCCTCTTCTGCGTCAGGATCCGTTGAGTCCTTGAATGCAGTTTTGAGGATCTTAATAGCGGCGCCTTGGTCCTTCCTTGGTAGACTTTCTATATAGTCTTGGACCTCATTACCCTCCCACCTAGTCACGTCGTCAAAGCTGTTGTTAGTGGATATGGCTCTTGTGCTTTGCGACCGTCGTTGTTGGGGTGTGCGATATTTTTGCAATGAGCAGGGCATGTGACGGAATTGTGTCCAGTCGGTTCCGGATCAAGAGTGGTTGGCAGACCTACAACCAACCTAGTGGCACATGAAACACTTGTTGCTCTTCATGTACTCCAACTGCTATGTTGGGGTGAGACGTACAGCATCTACGTCCATAGCATATGGGTCGCGAGTGGAGCTTCAAGAGGAGGGAGCAGGGATATATGGGACCTTCCTGCATAAATCATCTATCCTCCTAAGCTGTTGAGAAAACTTCCCTGCCTTATTGATCCATTCTTGATAGGTAGTGGGTACTTTCCCACAAGAGAGTACCATAGCAGCGAGGTGTTGGCTAAGACCACAGAGGAACCATTGCACCAGAGCGGCAGAGTCCTTGATCCCAGTTTTCCCCGTAAGGAGGTGGAATTGTGAGGCGTAAATGGGAAAGCCATCGCTAGTGGTTCCGTCTGGGGGCCTTTCCGGGATCTGGCGTAGTTGAGAGAGGTCAATCCTAGCCTTTGCTGCTACATCATACGGGGCAAAAGTAGACTTGAATGCTTCTGTAATTCGTTCGAAGGTTTTGTTTGCATCTGCGACTCTTGGGTTTGAAAGCTTCATCAGCCATCCTTCCGCAAAGGTCTTTTCACGGCTCTTGCTTATTTTGTTGAGAAAAGTAAGGGACTTTGTCATATCTGTGTAAAGTCGATCGTTGATGAGGAAGTAGGCTTTCATGGAGAGAAGCCATCGGTTAGAGTCCTCAGCTTCCCCGGTAAAGTCCTCAGGGAGCCCAGCCTTTATTTCTGAAACCATGTCATTGTCTTTGGGAGCTGGGTCAATGTCAATGTCGGAATCTGTGTCCGGGTCGTGATAACTAGCAGGGTGGTCCTCATCTGAATGAGGGGATGACGGCAGAGGAGGGAGTGCCGCGGGAGGTGGTAGTGGTGTCACCAATGGAGTCGGTGTCGGTTGATAGTCTAGCTCAAGATAGTTGGTTGCTCTTCCTCATCTCCTGTTTACCTTGGCTAAGTCTCGTTGCCTTTGTCTATAAGTCGCCTTTGCCTCAGGGAAGGAAAAGCAATCGGGAAGGGGGACAAAGAAGGTGTGTCTGAGAGGTAGTTTGTGGATGCGCGGGAGAGGGGAAGGGTTAGCACTAGGAGGTGCTGACGGAGGGAGCAGAGCAGAAGGACCTGGCTCTGGGCTAGAGGAATCTCCAAATAGACCAAATTAGAAAATGTTGGCAGTGGGGTGTGTCCTCTACACAAAGGTAGGGACAAGGGGAGAAGCTAGTTCTTTTGTAACGCGCAGCACAGTTAGTGACAAGCGGAGCATGAGGTTACCTTGGCCTGAACAAGTTCAAAGAGCGGAGGGCGAGGTAATGAGTAGAGAAGCCTGCTAGGCAATGTCTACCACAGTCTATCTCTGAAGATGAACTGAGACTTGAGGTGGGCTTGACGGGTCTCCAATATCCAGGTGCTAGCCGCTGGAGCTCTTGGGAAGTATCACCAGAACTATGCTGATATTGCATAGAACTAGCTTAGGAAAATACATGGTAAAAGTACAAAGTATATATATGGTAGGCCCCTGGTCCGTGCGAGTAAGGTAAGAGATATAAAAGGAAAAAGGAGGCAGGAGTCCATAGGACGACCGTGCTCCGTATAGTCCATCCCAATGATGTAGAACTGTGGAAAGTGGCAGTGTGATCTAAAAGAGGAACGCTGTGCAGGCGGAAGTCTGAAGGAATCCCATATGGAAGTGGAATGAAAGGAGAAGGCTAAATATAGAGCGGAGGCAGGTCGCCGTGTGAGTACATAAGAAATGGATATAAAAGGAGAAATTATCTGGAGGATGACTCCAGTATGAATACAACTCCATAGAGTGTGAGACAGAGTCTAAAGAGAAACAAGTAAAGAAGAAGAAGAGCGTAAGCATAATGAAGATGGAAAAAGTGTACCCCCCTAGTGGACCGTAACAATGTGCTACCTGTTTCTTACGACTTAGCTCTCTACGACAGTGCAATACTTGCTCCCAAGGGCATGTCGGATGTGCGGGCTTGCTGAGCCGTCTGTGTATGTGTTTCTTGTCATCATTCTTTAGTCACAACACCTCCTAAACAACCCCGGTTTGTGCTTGTGAACTTTTTGTATTACGGGATGGAACATTTGCTGTGCAAAGTGGATCAAGCTTTTGTTAGCACATCTCCATTCAACTTACTGCTTATCATTCAGAGTCATGCCACTACTGTCATGCATCACTTTGTGCAACGAGGATCACGAGTAGGCATCTGCATGGGTACAGCAGACTCTCATGGGTTGTGGGTATGGGTATCTATGGGTATGGGTGTGGGTAAGGTCATGGCATACCCATACCCATACCCATCTATGGGTTTCCTGAGCCATTGAGGCAGTGAGTGCCACCTAAACCTTAAAATTTGACCCATCAAAGTGTCAGACCTGACAGCCTCTCTCAAGTCTCGACACACCTACACATTACCATGCCAGACAAGATCTCATCAAATGCTACTAGACGAACTACCAAGCTGACTGACAAGGCCAAGGCAGCTCTTGACGAGAAGCTATCTAAGAAGCGTAAAGATGATCATGATGGCAATAGGACTAGTGGGGCCACCCCTCACTCCAAAAAACACAAGAACTCTCAAGACTTAGGTCAGTACTACAATACATATGATACGAGCACAAGAACATTAATATCAGTAGATTCCATTGCCATGAGAAAGAACCCCAGTGGGATGATGGCACTCTCTCGGCAGTCATCCAGTATCATCAGTTTAGATGACAGGTCCGAGCATGGGGGCACAGTGACCACAGATAACAGTGACAGGGCCACCAATGAGCAAGCCAATGAGCAATCCGAGGCTGCAAGTGATAATGAGCAAGGGTTATTGGATGGTGAGGAAGATGCCCCTACCACAGCCATGGACGATCCGAAAACCCTTGATGACGAGCTTGGTGCATCATTGTGCTGTCATCTCATTGGTTCACGAAGTAATCAGTACATAGTGGAAGCGATGAAAGAGTGGACTTCACCTATCTATGCCCTTTTTGAACCTATTTCCGAGATCAAGGAGATAAACGGCTGAGTAGCACACACATCCAAGTGCGCTGCTTGTAGTTGCAAGATGAGGATTCATCAGTTCCTTGATACCAAGGATGCCTGTTCAACAGGCAACATGTGCAAGCATGCCAAGAAATGCTGGGGAAATGAAGTCCTTGCAGCAGCAGATGAAGCAAAAGATGCGACAAGTGCATGTACCTTGGTGGTTGAGCCGTTCAAGCAGAATGGCTCGATTGTTACAGCCTTCAAGCGAATGGTTATTTGCACTGAAACAAAGTGAGTGATTGAATGTATGCGAGGTGACAACAAGGATGCAACTTACTATGTTTCAAGGGTAGAAATTGTGCATTGGGTCTGCGAGAGCTTGCGGCTGTTTGAAATAGTCAGTGATCGTGGGTTCTTGTCACTGATGAAGACAGGTTGATCTGAACATTACATACCATCCCCATCAACCGTGTTGCAGGATGTCTGCCTTGTGTTTTCCCGGACACGGCAGCGGATAGCTAACATGCTACAGGCGAGTGAGATTCGCGGCACCAAGATAGCTTACTCACAACGAATAGGAATATAAGGGAAGAATTAACTTCACCACAGATGTATGGTCATCTCCCAACCATCGCGCCTTCGTGGCATTCTCGGTGCACCTTGAGCACAATGGAGTACCACTGAGTTTTCCGTTAGACATGGTGGAGGTATCCAAGGCGAGGTGTAAACTCACCAACGACACAGTTGTGTTGAATTGGGTTTAGTCACACACTGGAGATGAGCTCGCTGCTGAGTTTGAGCATGTCCTGCAGGATTTCAGAGTGATGGACAAGGTTAGCTGAGAGATCCAAGCAATACAGTCACTAACCATGAAATAGATACTGTGCATTACCTGTGACAACACATCCAACAATGATGCAATGATTGATGAACTTGAGGTTTGCCTGCTGGACTTTGGTGGCCATGAAACACACATGCACTGCTTTCTCCATACAATCAACCTTGTGGCAAAGACATTGGTACATGAGTTTGACATAGATAAGAAGAAAACCAGAACAAATACTGAGTATACCGACGAGGATGTTGAGTGGTTGGAGCAGGAGCTCAAGGTGTTGACTGAAGGAATCGAGTGGGAGGAGAGACTGGCGGATGAAAACCAGGACAGCGGAGACGATAACCTTGAAGGGTGGGTGAACGAGTTGGACAGGCTGACACAGGCAGAGCAGGATGAGCTTCACAAGACTATCCATCCTGTGAAGCTTGCACTAGTCAAGGTAATGCACGAAAGAGAGGTGAAAACTTGCCTCAATTGACACATGTGCTTGCAGCTCCGACGATTGGCATTCAAGATAGTTCACTTGACTACCAAATTGCTTCCAGAGTGGCAACGAATCTTGGAGGAGCTGGAGGAAGTGATAACAATCTTGCCACGTGATGTTGCCACACACTGGAACTCAATGTTTGACATGTTGAGCTATGCATTGAAGCACCGACCGGCGGTGGATAGAATGACCCAGCAGAGGGAGCTGGGCTTGCATGCATTTGAGTTGACTGATGATGAGTGGGTAATTCTGGAGGAGTTGCAAGACGTCCTGAAAGCACATGCATGTTTGTTTGGGTGGCTGGGAATACTGATTAGGTAACAGGTCCTCAAGGATGCGACACAGTTCTTTTCATGCTCAACTCTTTGCCTGGTGCATGTGATCCCGGCAATGGATCTCATCGATGAGAAGCTCACAACGTACTCACTCAACCGCAAGTACACACCATCAATTCACGCTGCAGTCTCTCTTGCAAAATGCACACTCAACCGGTACTACCAGCATACCGACAACTCTTGCACATACCAGATTGCAATGGGTGAGCAACAATGTTGACCAGCGTTTCAGTGTACTAATCTTTATTTCAACAGTATTACATCCTAGGCACAAATTGAGCTACTTCCAGCATGCAAAGTGGGAACTGGAATGGATCAACACCACTCGTGAGCTTGTCCATGATGAATTCCGGCGTCTGTTGCAGCAGTCAGGGAGGACCCAAGTGAGAAGGAGAAGTCTATTCAATCAGTACATGACATGACTATTCCCGCACACATGTTGGTGACCTATACAATGCTATGTTCTAGACGAATATGTTTGACAATATCCCTGCGCTTGCTGCGCCCATGTCGGCTGAACTCTGCAGCAAATTAGACCATTATCTCACATCCAAAGTCGAGCATCTCAATGACCCAGTTGCATGGTGGTATGAGCGACGGAATGCATACCCTCGCCTGTCGTGAATGACTTTAGATTATCTTACAATCCCTGGTATGTTATTTATAGCATGGAAACTTCATCACTCACATGTACTCCATCAGCAACTTCAATTGATGTGGAGAGGCTGTTCAGCTGTGGTCGGCTGATTGTCACCCACACCCACTCATGTCTCTCAACTCAAAGTATTTGTTCGCTGCTGTGTCTTGAGTCCTGGAGCTGCCTCAGTCTTGTGAAAGACAAAGATGTTCTTGCTGTCAGTGTTTTACCAGATGTCAAAGGTGAAGAGGAGGCTATGGATGATGGATGGGATTCTATTAAGCTGTAGATACACGCTCTCATGTGCATAGCTCAATTATCTCTACTTGACTGTGGGTATACCCATGGGTTGGCTACCCACACAATACCCTCATGTACCCACCATCTTTATCCATACCCACATGGTGGGTATGGGTATATGCTGGGTATGGGTGTGGGTATAGGCTCTGATACCCTGGGGTATACCTGTAACACACAGCATAGTTAGTGATGAGCAAAGCGTAATGTTACCTTGATCTGAACGGGTTCAACGAGTAGAGGGCGAGTAACGAGTAGATGTAATGTGCAGCGCAGTTAGTGATGAGCAAAGCATAATGTTACCTTGTTCTGAACGAGTTTACGAGTAGAGGGCGAGTAATGAGTAGAGGGTCCTGCTAGGGCAATGTCTACCACAGTCTATCTCAGAAGATGAACTGAGACTCGAGGTGGGCTTGACGGATCTCTGATATCCAGGTGCTAGCCGCTGGAGCTCTCAGGAAGTATCACCAGAACTATGCTGATATTGCATAGAACTAGCTTAGGGAAAATACAGGCTAGAAGTATAGAGTTTATATACAGTAGGCCCCTGGTCCATGCAAGTAAGGTAAGTGATATAATGGGAAAAAGGAGGCAGGAGTCCGAAGGACGACCATGCTCCGTATAGTCCATCCCAATGATGTGGAACTGTGGGATGTGGCAGTGTGATCTAAAAGAGGAACGCTGCACAGGTGGAAGTCCGAAGGAATCCCGTGTGGAAGCGGAACAGAAAGGAAGAGCTAATGATAGAGTGGAGGTGGGGCGCCATGTGAGTACGTAAGCGAAAGACAGAAAAGGAGAAAGTATCTGGAGGACGACTCCAGTACAAATACAACTCTGTAGAGTAAGAAGTAGAGTCTCTGGAAAAGACAAGTAAAGCGGTGTAGCCGCATAAGCGTAGACAATGTAGAGAAAAAGAGTACCCCCTTCGCAGACCATAACATTACCCCCCATTTACGGTCGAAGCACCTGTGAGACCACCAACCTAATCACAGTCCCCCTCGGTCACCTTGTAGTCGGTTGGGTCATAGTCATCCTGAGGATTGCAATGGACAACACAGTTTTCTTCACAGTGTCCAAGTTCCCCACAGATGGGGCAGCGACAGCATGGGCAAAAGGTTTGGATGTGCCCTGGTGCTGTAGTGAGGCAAAATGGGCATTGGTAGTGAGGACAATCTGGATGGAGGTGACTGAATTCGCCGCAAGTGAAGCAGCGAGCAAGAGGTCGGCGAGGAGGAAGGATGATGGTATCAATGTCGATTGGGTTCAGAGACGATCCAGGCATTGGCGAGGGCGATGCCTGAGCATCCTTGTTATATCTACCGGAGGTGGGATAGGGTGTGTTTGCACACGAGCAGTTTCGCAATCCTTTAGCAGGGCCTGTCACAGCTCATGTGGCAGAGGACAGGAGTCCAAACTGAAGTGTTGTCTTAGCCCGCCTGAGTTTACAAGAGCCTGCAGTGGGTGACGGAGAGAGATGGGGTGTTCATGGATAGGGAAAGTGACATTGTGGGGAGGTGGGGTAGTGGCTCCGAGAAGGGGGATTGTGGCGAGGAAGTTTCAAACCTTGTCGGAGGATGTGAGGAGTTCTGAAAGACTTCAGGAGCCAGTATTGCTGCTAACTCCTCCATTGCCACCATCAATTGGTCCTGTGGTAGCAGCACGAGAGGCTGGGGTTGGCAGAGGAGGCACAGGGATGGGGGTGCAGGAGGTGGTTCGATCGGTTGAGGTGGACCCTGTGTCACTAGTTCCATCCTCCCTTCTTCTAGATCTGTCAACCTCATCCCAGGCCCAAGTATCCCGATCCCATGGGTGATCCTTGTCATCATCAAAATAGTATTGTCGTAGGTTGGCGGGGAGTGTGTTAAGTATCGGTTGAAGAATGTGAGCAAAGAGGGGTCTGGGGAGTCTCCAAAAGACATTGTCGAATCCATGGTCGTGGAGTGCATCAAGAATTGCGTCTTGAGACCCATGGATGGATTGTTCCATGGCAGCGGCATAGACAGGCAGGGTCCCATCAGGGAAGAGTTGGGTGTGGAGAGTACGGGAAGTGGCATAGGTGTGGAATATACCTGCCAAGGATCAGAGTACTGGAATGTTCCAGTAAGCGGAAATTGATGGTAGAGTGATAGAGGTGGTGGCATTCTTGAGGACGACGCAATAAAGGATTTGGTGGGAGTGGGTTGGGAGTCGGTGGATATGGATGGGGATGTCAGCCGGGATGATGTGGACATAGGAGGACGCGATAGACGACATGTAGCGTAGCTCGGGCTTAACACTTAGAACAACGAGAGTGGTATGTGGCAGTTATGGAGGAAAAGTGAGGGGATTCCTTGCCTTATATTCCTTGAGAAGGTCGGTGGTGTGTCCCAAGTTGGATTTGGGTTCACAGGTATTTTCAGAGGATGGGTATCCTTTCCACGAAACGAGGTAGTGGCGGCATTGAGCGCGCCCCGATGGGATAAGATCTGGTTAATTTCAAATTCCTCTTCTCCGTCTATTACGTCTGGCGGAAGTGGGATGAAATTATCCCCATGTTCCACAGTGGTCCTATATGGGGCGAGAAGGGAGGCATGGAAGGCATTGTGAATTTTCCACGTTCATGGGAGGCAGAGTTTATATGATACGGGCGATATGACTTGGGTTATCTTGAACAGGCCTTTCCATCGAGGAGCGAGTTTCTTAGAGGGGTAATGGAGTCTCAGGTTGTGGCCCTCGAGCCACACCTTATCTCCAACTTTCCAGGGTTTGAATTTTGATGTTATGCATTCCTTCATATATCTTTGTGCCTTCTCATGCACAGCAGTGGCTTCCTTTCAGACTTCATTGAGGTCCCTGAGTCGTTTCTTGAGGGTGGGAAGGAACATAGTTCCAATCCGTGGGTAGGCATGCGGATCATACCCCATCATCAGACTAAAAGGAGTCTTTCCTGTCACAGAATGGACAGAGGAGTTGTGACAGTACTCCACCATTAGAAGGAGATCTGACCAACGGGAGGCGTCACCTTGGCAAAAGATCCAAAGATATGTCTCGAGTTCCTGGTTGACCTGTTCTGTTTCTCTGTCAGTTTGCAGATGGTAAGCAGAAGAGAGGAGTGGATCATAGTCAAGAAGCCTGGCCAGTTCTCGAGTGAAGGCTGAGGCAAATTGTGGACCGCGGTCCGAGATTATCTTGTCATGGAGTCCAAACCATGGGAAGACTTTTTCGAAAAAGAGTTGTGCAACACCCTCGGTGTCCACACTCTTGTGACATGGAGTGAAAATCACCCCCTTAGTAAGGCCATGGTCGACCACAACCATGACAGAATCATATCTGTGCGATGGTGGCAAGTCCGTAATGAGGTCGACAGAGACACATTGAAAGGGCTGAGAGGAAGCGACAGGGAGTGGGGTCAATGGGGGAATGGTTGGGTGTGTATTGACTTTGTTGGCCTGGCAGGTTGCACAGCCCTGTATGAAGCGGCACACAAACACAGTGAGGCCAGGCCACCAATAGTCACGTTGGATGAGGTTAACCGTTCGGTAATACCCACCATGACTGCCCGTGGGTGAATCATGTAAGACATGGAGGAGGTCACATTGGTGATCTTCAGGCACATAGGCCTGGTCTTTGAAGTAAAGAATCCCATTGTCATAGCACCAGTCATGGATAGAGGAGCGGGGAATATCTGATGCACCCTCATGGAGTGAGCACAGCTGCGAGATGATGAATGGGTCAGCAGTGGATGACTTCTCGATAGAAGTCTGGAGATCGGTGTTGAGTCATTTTATAAAAAGCTCTCCTGGCAGTAAGGAGATGGTGGTGTTGTCATTAGCTGTTTCCATGTTGTCCTTATGTGAGAGCACGTCCGCAGGGCCCATGTTAATCCCCAGAGTATGTTGGAACAGGAGGTTGTAGTCCTGTAGCGTCAATAGCCATCTAGCTTGCTGCCTAGATAGCTTCCTTTGGTCCTTGAAATAGCACAGATTCTTGTGGTCTGTGAGCACAGTGACAGGCTGGTCAGTTCCAGTGAGGTAGTGCCGCCATTCTTCTAGTGCATGTATAACCACTAGAAGTTCTCGATCGTAGATGTCATAGTTTCATTCTGCCGGTGAGAACGTCTTGAATACATAGCAGCTAGGATGCAGGTCACCATCCTTCTGCATCAATACACCCCCACTCGTGGTGAGCGAGGCGTCCATCATTACGTAAAATGGTTTCGAGGTATCCAGCATCTTTAATATTGGTTCAGAGGTGAAGGCCCTTCGGAGGAGGTCGAAGGCCTTCTGTTGCTCATGCATCCAGGACCATGGCTGCCCTTTCTTCGTCAAATCCAAGATCAGTTGCATGATGTCAGAGAAGTTGGGAATAAACTTGTGGTAGAAGTTGCAGAATCTGATGAACGAATGGACTGCACGAACCAATTTCAGGGGTTCCCATGTTGCGATTGCCAAGAGCTTGGTAGAGTCCATTTTGATGACCCCTTCACAAATGACCATTCTAAGGAATTCTACTTCCAGGGCATCGAATGTGCACTTTTTCAATTTGAGGCTGAGTTGGTTCTCTCTCAACCGCTCCAAAACTTGCCTTGTCCTGTTGTGGTGTTCCTTGAGATCCTTGGAGTGGATCAACATATTATCCATGTAGATGATCAACCATCCTTCCGCCACCATATCCTTGAAAATAATGTCCATGAACGACTGGAAGGTCGCCGGACTGTTGCAAAGGCCGAAGAACATAATGAGAGACTCAAAGAGGCCAAAGGGCATGATGAACACCACCTTCCAGGCGTCTTTAGTCTTGATCCGGATGTTGTTGTATCCCCAGTGAATATCCATCTTCGTGAAGTAGTGAGAACCTTTGAGCTTGTCCATCAGGTCTCCAATGAGTGGGAGAGGGTACACGTTCCTGATGGTATGCTTGTTGAGGTAGCGGTAGTCCTGGCATGGTCTCAGGTTACCATCTTTCTTTGAAACGAAGAAGAATGGAGAGGCCTGGAGAGAATTCAATGGGTGTATATGTCCGGCCTTTAGATGTTCTTGAATAAATTCTTGGCATGCCTCTTGCTCCTTAGAATTGAGTGGATATGCCTTCACAACTCGTGGGGTGAAAGTGTTGTCTAGATTGATGCCGTGATCGAACAACCGATATGGCGGAAGGGAACCGTTGTCTTTCTTTTGGAAGACGTCCTTGAAGTCTTGAAACTCCCGCAGGAGTTGAGTTTTGCTTTTCATTGCTTGCTGAGCCAGGGAAGTCGAAATTGTAGTTTTTCTTATGGAGGGCCCAGTATGCTCTTCTTCTTCATCCTCCTCCTCACAATCTAAGAGTCTGGGAATCTTCTCCTCCTGGGTGGTTGGTTCCACCTCAGGAACCTTCAGTGTAACCTCCCCCTTTCAGGCCATGAGTACCGAGTCAACCGTGCATGTCCACCATCATGCTTGCTGTTGTCAGAGTTTTGTTATCTGGCATTTCCTATTGAATATGTTTATAGTGGCAGCATGATCTCCCTTGCCACTTGGTGACTCCGGGTCAGTCAGTTCCACCTCGGGTAGTTGCACCTTTCCTGTACTCCAGTCTATCTCTGGGTTGTTGTCGCAGAGCCACGGGAGCGCTAGGATTACGTTGTCCTTGCCACAGTCAATAACAAGAAATTCTCGGAGATGGGTGGTTTCTCCAATTCTCATCAAGATTGTTGCCTTTTTGCATATAAGGCTGTTATGGTTAGGCGTACCATCTATGTTGGTCGCCTGCAGGGGAGTCTTTAATTTTGAGGTGGGGATTCCACACACTGCAACCAAAGCATAGTCAATGAAGCATCTGGTGGCACCTGAGTCAATCAGGGCTTTAGTGTTGATGATTTTGAATACAGTACAATCAGGGGGGTAAAGAGTGACTGGAATCGTGATAGATTGTGAAGTTGCCCCTGATACAAATACTGGAGATATAGAATCAGTAGTGTTCCATATAGAGGTGGAGGACGACATCGACCCTTCTCCACCTTTCAAAAATCCTGGCATGGTCCTACATTATCCATGTCCTTGCCTGGTCCTACGTTACCCAGGTCGTGACTCGGGTTGCCTAAGCCGTGAGTCTTAAGCCTAGCCGCACGGTCAGTTCCGGTATTGGCAAGCTTCTGCACCGAGAGGGATGTTTTGCCATCAATGGTTGGATGGTCGGTTCCGCCTCTGGCTTGGTCCTTTGTTATCCAAGTCCCTTCCTCATTGTGCACAGCCCATTGTGCTACCTTCTTTAATCCTAGTTTGACTGTGTTGATATGGGCTGACTCTTGCTCTGAGGGTTGCAGTCCAAACCCCACCTCAGGTTGCTTCTGCCCCCACTGTCTGTGACTGGGGTACATCCTTTGGGTACATGCCTGAATCATCTTCAGGACTTTCCTCCCAGGTAGCCTCAGGGAGGTCCACTGGCGCGAGGGCAGAAAACCTATTTGACCATACAGACTGGGCTCCATAGTCTGCCTTGATCCCTACTTTTTGGCACTCTTGGTACAAGGCTGATTGTACCACAGCCATGGCCTGGTAACCTTCCTCTTCTGTGTCAGGATCTGTCGAGTCCTCGAATGCAGTCTTGAGGATCTTAATAGCTGTGCCCTGGTCCTTTTTTGGTAGACTCTCGATATAGTCTTGGACCTCATTACCATCTTGCCTAGTTGCATTGTCAAAGCTGTTGTTGGTGGATATGGCTCTTGTGATTTGTGACCATTGTTGTTGGGGTGTGCAAAACTTTTGCGACAAGCGAGGGTTGTGACAGAATTGTGTCCAGTCGGTTCTGGATTAGGAGTGGTTGGTGGACCTACAACCAACCTGATGGCACACAAAACACTTGTTGCTCTTCATATGCTCTGACTGCTGGGTTGGAGTGAGATGTATGGCAGCTATGTCCATAGCATATGGATCACGAGCAGAGCTTCAAGAGGGTGGAGCAGGGATATATGGGACCTTCCTGCATAAATCGTCTATCTGTCTAAGCTGTTGAGAAAGCTTCCCCGCCTTATTGATCCATTCTTGATAGGTAGTGGGTACTTTCTCACAAGAGAGTACCATAGCAGCAAGGCATTGGCTTAATCTGCGGAGGAACCATTCCACCAGAGTGGCGGAGTCCTCGATCCCAGTTTTCTCTGTGAGGAGATGGAACCTAGAAGCGTAGGTAGGGAACTCATCACTAGTGGTTCCGTCTGGGAGCCTTTCCGGGATCTGGCCTAGTTGAGAGAGGTCGATCCTAGCCTTTGCTGCTACATCGTATGGGATGTAACGACCCTTGGTCCCCCTATAAACTCTATAAGGGACTTTGTGACATTGTGAGCCTAACCAATAGTAGGATTTGATATCTAAGGAATCAGAGGATGTATAGCAACAATAAGAGGAATGAACAGGGGATTCAACAGGTGAATAACAAGAGGAGAACAAGTGAATAAGACTAGAGTCTACACTACTAGCAGCAAGACAATATATACTAAGAGAGTCCATGCACAGACCAAGCTATGCTAGAGGTTATACTATCTGTAAGTAGTTAAGAATATATCTACTGGGTACCATGAGGTGAAGGCTGTTCTGAGGGAATACTGCTATTGGATGATGAGGAAAAGTGAGTCAAGAGGAAAAGCATGAGGTGACCATGAGGATGCAATGTGTATACCATGAGGTGCATAGCCAAGAT
>JBBPRQ010000594.1:0-20299 GCA_038093095.1 Boletus insuetus | reverse complement strand
AGGTGCGATGGCAGCCTTTGGAAGTACTTGGGCAGCACGTTTCTCGGCCCCATGCGTCTGCTCAGGATCGAACCAGGAATGGCGACCCGGCCTTAGTTCCTAGGGACCAAATGCCCCTGGTCGTTGGTCCTCTCGGGCGGCTACCCCCCGGAAGAGGTCTGCTGGGTAATGGATCACGCCTTTGCCTGTGAGGTGAAGGATCAGACCCATGTATATGTCCTTTGCGTGGGATGACGTGTCGCGTCCCAGGTGGAATGGCATGCTGGCGACGCAAACGACAAATTGATACCAACGGATCAAAAGAGAGGAGATTGTCCACAAGTGGCCACTTGAGCTGGTCACCCTTGTTCTCAGAGCCTTCAGTGTACGGCTTGCACAGATCGTGCGACTTCTCGTGGCGAGAACTCCACAAGGGGAATGTGTATGATGCCCGTTTCATGGCGTGCTTGGATTTATGCTACCTCCACCGATCAGGCAGCCGGCGGCGGTAGTAACTACGAGGATCGGCAAGCACACCAATTTGCAAACGGAAGGGCAGGTGACTACTTTTTATGCATGAAAACTCGAGGTCTAGCAAGTGCAAGGGTATGGTGCGACATCTAGAGCAGTGCGAGGAAACGTGTCGGATAGATGGCATCATCACAATGGCTTCCACACATTTTTCAACTCTCAACCACGACCGTCTCCACCTTTCGGTCCATCGACGAAGAATTCCTGCTCACCGGTTCTGTAACGTCCTCCTTGTCCACGTTCGGTACCGGTCCAGTGAACCAGTGCACCCCTCCATATACGGGGAAGTAATACCAGACGACCGACAGCACGAGAACACCGCCCAAAACAACGACGGTATAGTTCATGTTCGATGTGCTCGTCTGAGGTGTCGTAGGGAAGAAGAGGACGATATTCATGAATGCCATGAAGGAGACAGAAATGGCGGCGATGGGGAGACTCTGTAGGGTGTCGGATTTAGCTTTGGTCTCTGCAGTGTGCATCTTTGGAGGGACTGACGAATATTCCGAGATGGAACGAACCAGGCTTGAAGTTATTTTTGAAGATGAACCTAACCGCGATTGGGATGGCATATGCAACGTAGAGCCCGGTCACAGATAGCGCAAAGACGGCGCTGATAGCTTGAGTGCCCGCGAAGGAGAGAAGACCAAGGAGGACGGAGATCGCGACGACAAACCAGACAGTGTTCACAGGGGTGCCAGTGAAGCGGTTCATGCGGTACAGTATGCTTGACAAAGGAAGGGCACCATCACGAGCGAAAGCAAAAGTTTGACGCGAAGCAGCAAGCACCTGAAATAAGGTATTAGTGCATAGAATATATATGCAAATAGTCGAAAGAGTATTCACCATGCTGGATCCCATCATGTATCTAACCCCGAGGTAGGCATCAGAGGATATGAATAGTCTAACCGCACACTCACTGCCCGATGACAACAAATGACCAGATGACAAGGGTACCCGTTTGCCCAAAGCTGTTCAAGAAGATCTGCGCCATTGGTTGGGGGCTGTTTACGAGGCTCGTAAGGTCGGTTCCCATGCAAAACGCAAGAGAGATGTTGATGGCTAGGTCACGTCAATTTCCACCGGGGCTATGATCAGGTAAAGATGCATACCCCAACCAAGCAGACCAGCTGTACTGGCAGCACCGACCTACACAGATTGGTTCGACTCACGGAAAGCAGATATTATACTCACGATTGCCCAAGGTACGGCGGTCGTTGCATTCGTGGCTTCCTCACTAATGTGTACACTCGAGTCAAATGCGCCTAAACAATTTGATTGCTAAGTCAACACGTAACTGTAGAAAGAGGATGAAGGACATACCAATGGTCCAAAGAGGTGCAAGGAAGGAGAGGAAGAAGGCAAAACCGTTTGGCCAGCCATTAACTAAACGAGATCAGATAGACGCCATAACCGATGGACAGGGCGAACAGTTTGTGAGGTTTCCTAAAGCGAAACTGGCGCTATTCATATATTCTTTTGGGGTAGCAATTGGAAGACCAATGAGGACCACAAAACAGAGGCTGACAAGATGAGTCAGTATTCGGAAGTCGAGAACGTCACACAACTCCCACGTGGGCGGTTAGAATTAAAATAAGATACCAAGCAACCATAGGCCAGTAGAGACTGGAACCGATGGTTGAATTGAGACACTCACCAGACATTGAGGAAGATGTAGAGATTTTGCAATCTCGCGAGGATGTCAGTCCCAAGAGAGCAGATAATCCCATGAGAGAAGATCACCGCCACAAAGATCCCACTGCATAATTGTCAACGATGAGGATCAGGTGAGTGCCGGACATGAAGAGACACGAAAGTTGACAGGAATGTCAACGTACAAGGTCTGTGTTTGTGTGGCAACAAAGCTTTGGTTTCCGATGGTAATCGCTGCCGCGATCTGGACGGCGCAACCCCAGTCAGTAGAAGCTGAAAGCATCATGATGTAAGTTGAGACCACCACGATGTGAGGGATAACTCACTGACTGACGCAATGTTCCCTATAGTATTGGCATCTGGCAGAATGGTAAACTCGCTGTGAAGAGGCATCTGCAGTTTAGACATACAACCGACGATCCAGGATAAAAAGTTTCTGCAGCGAGGGGATGAAAAAGAATGAGTCCAAAAGTAGAGCTATATCACGCGTCAATCATCTTGTTGGACACCAGGGCATGTCGGATAGTGCGACTCACACCACCGGAAGTAGGCGCTGCGGAACCAAGCTCTGCCATAGCCATCGCAACACAAACAATGAAAATGCTTGCGACCGCCCACTAAAAGGAACATGACTCATCGATCAGATTGACTGAAACAATGACAGTGTAGAAGTGTCGTACGTACACCCCATACCATCGCAGAAGGTCCACCATTTGGAAGCGAGTAAACGAGGACAGAGCTAGGTGTAGCCGTCAGACGAGATGAGCCACGTCATTCCATACGCGGCCATGACACTCACGCAATGGATGGAAGCACGCCGATTATGCTGAAAGCAATCCCAAAGACCTATGAACACACCTCAGCCCGTGAGCACCACGGGGAATGAGCGAATGACTTCTAGTGGAGTGAAGGCCCTCTTAAATTCCTGTTTATACCCAAGCTCGGCAAGGAGTTTCTCGTCTGCTCTTGTGATTGCCTCTTTGCTAGCCATTATTGTAGACGGAGGGAGGGAGTAGTTGGGCACGATGTTTTCGTCGCTTAACGTTTATATGTGTTATCGCTTGGCGCATATATTGCGGCGGAAACCTGTGCAGATAATGGGGCCATGACACTGGCAGGACTGATGTACAAGGTTGTTCAGATGAGTTGCAATGATTGCGGTGTTAGTTAACGTGGCCCAGTGGGAGGAACCGGAAGACCCTCGGCGAGCCGTCGGACTGAATTCTTGTCATTCGTCTCATCTTGAAGTTTTTTTTGTTCACGTCCAGCTGTACAGCATTTAAATAAGTCTCCAGTCCGTCCAAAAGAGGCAAGCCGTCGATCCGCGAAGGCGCCTTTGTGCGCTGTCAACAAAGAAGACATTTCCCAAGTTGAATTGCGTCCAGCGCATCACGCAACCGAGTGTCCATTCGTGTCAAGTATAGGCGGTTACGCGTACATGTGTACATATGTACTATATAGTTATGAACAACAATCCTCCCCGAGAGACGTCACGGTTTCTGCGCGCTCACATCAGACAACGTTATCATTGTCAAGAGCACCAGAAACGAGATCACCTGAAGGGGAGTCGTGAAGGGAGTCCTCGAGGACTTCATGATTAGGGGTAGCAGCACGAGGGGGTTCACGTGGACCCTGGCGCGATCCGACTTCTTCTTCGAGGGAGTAGAGCTGAGCGTCCGCGATTGCCATGGAGTACAGATCTTCATTGTATGCTTCGTGTCGGAAATGTGTGTAAAGTAGACGTTGCTACATCAATGTCTTCGGAGAATTTTCGCTTGTGAACGTCATGCATACAGGCGAGGTAATCTGAGTAGTGTCGAGCCTCTTGCAACTCCCACGCCGAGGCCATGGCACGGAAGCGCCTGGTCTCCCGGCTTGCATGCTTCATCAGAACAGCCGCTTCAAAGGCCTTATCGGGCAATTGTTTCAGGCCTGCGGCGAGGAGCGGTTCGCCCTGCGGTAATGTTACTTGCATTAATGACGAAGATATTCGTGATAATACCTTCTTAACATCATCGAGAGACAGCCCGGAATCTCCTCCGGGCCTGAGTGCTTTCTCAGAAAAACGGAGCTCTAGAGAACCTGCAAGAGAACTCCAGGTCGACGATAAGATGCAGTGAAAGCACTGGGAGGAAGGTCCAGTGAGCGAGATGGGGGGAGACTCCCTTTGCAGGAAGAGAGGTAAAGGTTCTGCAAAATGGTCATCTGCACCAATTGCCCCGCTACCATGGCAAAGATCGGGGACTGTCCGAATCATGCGAAGAGAAATTGTGCTTCAGAACTTCAAAGTGGCAGTCTCGACAAAGTGGTGGTCTGCGCGTGGTGTATTATAGCGTGAGAACATCGTGTTGGTCGCATGGAGGTTATGGCCAATGACCTGGGTCACCGGGTAACACCCTCGTGGGCGAGCTTTACTGAGGACGAGCCATCCACTTCTGATCCTGGCTTAGTAGTAGCAACTCTCCGCAGACTCACCTCAACCTAACATATACTGTCTTGGATGACGATGAACTCAAGTGGAATATTACAGACCGGCTTTCCACCATCGGAGCTACGCGCGTGAATTCGTTGGGTTCTGTCAACGTCATGATTTTGGCAAAGATGAAGGTCCGCATCATCAACGATCCCAATCACATCATCGTCTACGACCTTGGTGGTGGTACCGTTGCTGTCTCACGCCTCTCCATCAACGATGGTGTCTTTGAGGTACTTTCTGCTGCTGGTGACACTCACCCCTCCGGTGGTGAAGATGTCGATGACTTTGTCAATCTCTACAACGCATTGGATCGAAATCGAGTGACGACTTTTTCCGAGGCGCTTCACCTCTCAGGGCCAAGTGTGAAGCGCTCCACATGGATATTATTTTTTTCGCAAGGCCATGAAGCCCCCGCTGAGCAGGTTCCCAAGGATGCGACTGTCAACACGGACGAACATGGATGAGAGGGTATGTCACTCGGTATGTCGAACTTGGGGGCAGCGCTCATCCACAGTGGATAGATCATCATTTATCCCGACGAGGCAGTTGCCTATGGTGCTACTGTCCAGGGTGGTATTCTCTCTGGCGAGCGGGGTCCCGGGGACGTCGTCTTCGCTAAGCTGATTCCCATTCTCGTCTCGGATATACATATGTCGGGTTGGGTTTCCATGAGTTAGCTTTATCGACTGACTGGTCCTGATGTAGGCTTCCTGACGACTGGCAGCCAAGCGCGCGTTGACCAAGAACGGCAAACCTCCTTGGCGAGCTTGAGCTTTCGGGCATTCAAGTTCCTCCTACGCCACGTGGTGTTCCTCGAAGTGAGGTTACGTTTGTGATTGACGCCGATGCTATTATGAGAGTCGGTACCGCCGAACAAAAGGGAACGTAAGTACTGTAATGTTTTGATATAGTGCGGGGTTCATTTGATTTACTTTCTTCCATCAGGGGTAAGTCCGAGCTGATGACTACGAACCTGAACGAAAAGGGATTTTTTTCCAAGCAAGATATTGAGCACGAGGACGAGTCCGAGGACGAAACGAACCGCAAAGGGTCGGGTCGCAACTGGCCAACCAGATTGTAAGCCCAAGGCCGACAACGAGAAGGCGTTACGTTCGGCGATCAGGGAAGTCATTTTACTTTGACTGTACCAGTCGTGAGAGGGAGTGATAGAGTTTAGAGTGGTTGATAGATCGGGTGGTATTGGCGATCAATAAATGACAGCGACAGACACACAATAGTACACTTGGTGATGTTTACATCTAAAGTACATGCTCGTGCGGCTCAGCCGAGGAAAAGGATCGTGAAACGAACAAAGGCAAGACTGAGAGGGGGGGATCTAGTGGGACAAAGATGCTGTGCAGGTCCAGCGAGAAAGCATTAGAACACGTATGTATCATGCTTGAATAATGTACACAGAGCGGGTTGCGTGTTATGGTTGCATGAGTGATGCGTGGGTATAATGCGGAACGAACGCGTATCATCAGTCGTCTTCGTCTTCGTCGTCGATGCGGTATGCTGGGAGGGGACCTCGTATGGGGAGATATCTTGGGCGTGGGGAGGGCTGGTCTGGGTCTGGAGGGACGGCGAGGACGAGACGGAACGCGTCCTTTCCGTTGAGGTAGAAACGGTAGAGACGTTTCTCGCGGATGAACCCGAGGGATTCATAGAGGGAGAGTGCGGGGATGTTGTCGAATTCGGTTTCGAGGACGACCTGGATGAGATGGGGGGTGAACGGGTGGTGCGGGGTGAGGTGGTCTACATACCTCTGTGACGCCGTCACGTTTCATGACGTCGATGGAGCGGCGGACGAGGGTGCTTGCTGAGAGAGAGGTGTCACGTGGGTGGGGTTGTGGGCAAGGGGTGATGCTCACCGACGCCGCGATTGCGCCAGTTCTTGTTGACGCTGAGCATGGCGATGTAGCCTCTGTTGGAGACGTGCTTGTGCATGCTCTGTTTGCACACGATGACGCCTATCGGGACCGACGAGTCGGCGGGGATGGCCTGTGGTGGGTGAGCAGAGGGCAAGGGATGTGCGGGGTAGTACGCACGAGAAATGCGAGCTGTGGCCTGAGCGAGAGGTTGTGAGCTGGCACGAGAGCAGATTTGATGTCTACATACCACTGGTGTAGAAAGTAGCGATAGGTGTAGATGACATATGGTTCGCTGAGTTCTGTCTGCACGAGTGCCATGATGTGTGGCAAGTCTGACTCGCCGACGTACTGTCTGTACTGGATCATCATCGCGTCGTCTGTCATTGACTCGAGGGGACGCGAAATACCCTTGTATCCACATTTGGAAGGTAGTTCACACACACTCAATCTCAAACCCATTCTTTCTCTTCGCGTTCGACGACGACGATGGAGTCCATCGCCACCCTCCGCTCTCTCCTCGCCGCCACGCTCACCGCACGCACTCACGCTGAGCAGGACCTCTTTGACGACCTCATCCTCCACAAATCTCGTCTTCGCGACCTGTCGTTGCACGTAGGCCATCCGTCGCCCCAGGAACAACGCGAACTCCAGTCTGGTACGTGTCCGTCTCGCTCCACCGCGTTCGACGCTCACCCTCGCCCAGGAAAGATCTCCATCAATGGCAGGTCGCTCGCCGTCAACGCCGACTTTGCCCAGCAAACCATATTCCTCGCACAGCAACTCAAATGCTCCGAAAAGTACATCGCCAGCATACTCCACTCCATCATGGCCGTCAACCCCAACATGGGCCCAGTCAACTCCATCGAGGCCACCGTCGCCGAGTTTCATCAGCGACGCCGCTGTCTCGTCGATTGTCTCCGTTACCTCTTCGAGGCTGCTGCACTCGCACAACTCCCGGATGCACCAAGGCTCTATCTCCGGCTCGAGGCCTTTGTCAGGCAGGAGCTTGTCCCCGCGTCCAAACCGGACGCCTCCCTTGCCTCTCGTATATTCACCGAGATAGACTCAATCGGGACCGCCGTCACGCAGGCACAGACGGCCAGACAAAACGCCCAGAGCAACACCGTCCCGCCCTCTGGTCCAGGTGCGCACATCCCTTTCCCGTCGTTCCATTTTTGACTCATGTCTCCCAAGGTTCACAACCCTCTCTCGGTTACGACATTCTCGACGCCCGCTACGACTCACTCAAGTACGAGCGACGGTATCTCTCCATCGTTTACTACCAAATCGCTCGTCTAGGCTACTTTTCCCCTAACGAGGTACAAAAGTCGACCGACTGGCTCGCAGCCAATCCAAATGACACCACGACCTTTTATATCCTCGCTGCCACCCTCGCAGCATTCGACCCCGCAGAACCTCACTCCTTCCCTGGCAAGGTCCGCAAAAACCTCGCCACAGACAAGGGCACCATCGCGTACATGAAACGACAACTCGCTTCTACTACAAACTGGAAAGAGCCTGGCTTGAAGGCGACCGTCCTCCTCAAGTGGACACTCTTCATGACAGAGACCAGACATTGTGACCCTACATTGGAAAACCAACAGGGTTTCAAAACGGAAGAGCTCGAATCCCAGATTTGGGATGCCGTGCAGGGTGATGCCTTTACATACCTCGCTACCGCACTCATTCAGTTCCGCAATCGCACTCACACCTCACCCATAAGTTCCTTCGCGCAGTTTGTCCAGCTCGTCCCTGAACAACAGCAAAAGGAGCACCTCGCCGAGGAATTCAACCTTCCCGTACTCAACATGTGCGATGTACTCGTCAGGTCTCTGCTCACCTATGCCAGCTCCGAGCTGCGCAAGATCAAGCAGAGGCAAGAAGACGTGCTGGCGAGCGTTCGCACGGATCGGTCGAGGATGTTTAGGTCTGTCCCCCCTGCCAGCGCTGAAAACGATGGTCAACCCGCACCGCGGAACGATATCGCCATGCTGTATTCCCTCATCGGCGTCCTATACGCGTCTCTTCCGCCTGAACGCGCACTACAATTCTGGGGTGCAACACCCACTGGCGAGACGCGCGGTTTGTCGTATATGGAAATCACGGAAACGTCCGCAGGCAAACTCCCGTCCTTCTTGCAATGGGCCGTCTGGTCTACCCAAGTCCGGGATGTGAATATGACCATGGCATTGTACGATATGCTTTCAGGTCTCGCAAACGGTCAACAATGTAGCGAACTCGCGTACAATTTCCTCGCTCGTGGTGGCGGGGAAGTGGTACCAGGCAGTAGCCTACCCAGTTCCACCAGTTCGTACAATGCAGGCCCTTCGATATCGTGGTCAACCATCTTTGCCCTTCTCGAGTCCTGGACCTCCCCCGCTCCGAGTCCCCGCACGAACCAGCCTCCTTCCCTCGCCGCGTCGTTTGGCGGCTTCGGCTCTCTTGCTACCTCACAACCTCATCCGCCTACTCAACAACCCCCTCAACACATTCCCATCGGACCAAAGGACGTACTTCTCGCTCAATCCTTCCTCCGCCTTCTCTCCACCGTGGCAACGAGCTCCGTCGCCGTGCGTCTTGCCATCTCTTCCAACACCCAATTTCGCGCTATCCCAACTCTGGTGTCGCTCGTTCCTCTGGGTATACCTCTTGAACTCAAGGGGGCCATCTTTGATGCTCTCGCTGCGTTTTGCGAGCCCGGAGCTGGTGTAGCTGGTGTAGATATTTGCAAGAGTGTATGGACACTGATGGAGAGAGTCGAGGTGATCAACGTGCGTGCCCCCGTATCCGGCCGGTCGGTCGGCGCAGGTGCCGTTCTACCACCCGTAAAAGGGGTGGAAGTGGAGTTGGACGAAGTGGAGGCGGTATACAAGTTGTATCCCGCTACCATTCCATTTCTGAACCTGCTGGCTACGCTGTTGCATACGCCAAAGAGACTTTCCCCACGAAGTCTGTTGGCAGACGCGGAGCCGCTCAATACGATTCCCGAGTCTCTGGGCCAGCCTTACCGCCTACCTGGCATCGGTCCCTACGTCAGCTTCATGGTGGATAACGTGTTTGCAGGACTGCCACGCCGAGAATATGCACGACACTCGGAGAGATGGCGGATGAACGATCTGTGCCTCAAGTTCGTCGAACGTGCCCTTGCAGGTTGGGAGATAGAGAACCTTGTCCGAGCAAGTGAAGACGGATTGCTGAGACGAGAAACCATCGTCCCGTTGCTCATCCATCCTGGTTTCGAAGTCCTGACTCGCCTGCTCACGAATTCCCCTCTCCAATCCACCATCCTTTCCTACATCGTCGACGGTATCGAAGGCTTTGAGCGCGAGCTCCCCTCTGAAGAGCCTTACTTCTTGCTCACAATCATTCGTGTCCTCCGCATTATTCACCGAGTGCTCGAGATTCAGGATGTCTTTCTCGACGTATTGGTTCCCATCCTTTCCGAGTTTGACAGTACGCCATTCGTGGGGACCATCCATTCGAGGTCGTTTTACACACGGTTCGACCAAGCGCTGACGTACGCGACCAAGTATATCCCTGCGATCGCGACGTATGTCGTATATCCAGCGTACCCAGAGCTTGTCCTCCTCGCTGTCAGGATCATCTCTCAACTCTCTTGTTCGACGTCCGTCACGAACCTGCTCACACTCATTGAACGTAGTCCCGATTCCGAGCGCATCCTCAGCGGTTTCAGGCAGCTGCTGGACGTTGATTCGTTGGATGACGTCGATACGGCTGAAACAACCGCAGAGCATGTTACCGGTGCTGGTGCTGCAGACAGAGAAACCCAAGAGTCACTGGATCAAGCTATCAGGATCGCGATCCTCGACCTCCTCATCCGTAACACGGAACGTGGAACAACGTACCCCAATATCGGTCATTTCCTCTTGTTCGGCGGTGCAGAGAGCGAGCACCAGATTCAAGACCCACATGCGATCGGCGCACGCCGGACGTGCGCGCATGTCATCCTCGATCTTGTCAACGTTGGCGTACCGCGGATGAGAACCAAGGGCAAGGATGCACAACGACAGCGCAAGGCGGCGATGCATGCAGAACCACTTTTCAATGTCCTCCCAGCGCTGAGCGTGCGGTGTTACCGTATCATCTACCAGCTCTGCGTGCACCCTCGTACATCGGATGCGACCATGCGATATCTGCACACGAGAGAAGACTTTTTTGCGCGTCATCTCGCAGTCATCCCGTCAAAGGTTCCGGCGGTGTCCCGGGAGCCATCCATCGAGGTCATGTACCATGACGGATCGCGCGTGCTGACGAGCGTGTCGACGCTTCGGGCATTCATCGACTTGCGCTCTCGGATACTGGACCTCGCTGCTTTGGATCTACATGTATTAACGAACAAGGGTCACCACAAGGGGGTGCTGGAAATCTTGCAGATCTTATTTGGGACAGAACACGTGCAAGATGTAGGAGAGTTTGACTGGGAGGATCAGATGCAGTTGTTTGGGGAGATGGGACAGTCTCAGCTGCGCGTTATCGAGTTTGTCGAGTCGTTGGGTTTCGACTGGTCGGACTCGCTCACGACCACTCCTGTCGACCTGGAGTATCTAGGTTCACTCAACTTGCACGCGTGTGTTCGCGTGGATCCGACAGGATGCGAGGTCGTCGATCAGTCGGCGCTGTTGTCGCTCCTCACCTCTGCCTGCCGGACGCTGCATTCCCAAGGTCGTATCACGACGATCGCTCAAGCGGAGAAACTCAACGCGGAAACAACGTACATCTTGGAGAGTTGCGCGATCGAGAACCACAGAAGGGAAGTGGCATTCGCGGTCGCCACCGGCTACGAGGCATGGCGTCGACTACTCGACATGACGCTCACCAAGTGCTTCCATCGGCTGCCACACGACAGACGTGAAAACATGCTTTTCGATTTGCTTCACGTTCTCCCTGGGATTGTGCGTTCCGACGTTCAAGAAGCGACGGCGGTCTTGCTCTCCGAAACTATCCTGTCAACCATTACGAAACTACGCGAGGACAGACGTCATCAGATCATGCTTCAGTCCGCCGGGGGCGATATCGAGGCTGGTGCGTTGCCAACAGAGCGGCTGTATGCACTCGTTCGGAGTTTGCTCGAGTGTGTTTTGGACAGCAACCGCGCGGAATTAGTCCGCGGGAACCTGTATGCGTGCTTGATCAACTATTTGCATCTCGTCTCTGCCGACGACGGACGTCAGGATGCGGAGGCTGTCGTGGACACGTTTGGGAAGCGGTCGATGGCGCTCTCGGTGTCTGCACTCGGTTCAAGGGACGATCTATCCCTCATGGAGAGTCAAGGAGGGTCTGCTCGATCGACGCCCACGCCAGGTGGCCACGCTGGCCAACGCATGTCCGCCTTGGAAGCAGGCACGCTGTCAGTGATGAAGAACGTGATGGAACGATTGGTCGGTACGATTTCGCGCGACGCGATCGATGGGACGGAGGTATGGAAGACGGTCGCGTTCATGCTCCTCGATTCTCTCGCACACCTTTGTCGGGCGGACAAGTCACGCACGTTGGTGTCGTCCTTGGCGAGGTACGGCGTGTTGTCCAACTTTGTGAGGGGCTTGAAGGAGGCGGAGACACAGTTGCAGTATGTGCTCAAGCCTGATCCAGGTATGTTTGTCCTGGTCATTCCTTTGTTTTTTTTTTCTGACGAGGTCGTACTTGGTTGCAGACGACTTGAATCCGCTGTACGTCTATGAAGCCAAGATGTCGTTGTTTGCCCGAATGGCACAGACAAGATCGGGTGCAGAACGGTTACTTGAAGCGCAGATTCTCCCCATCTTGTCTCAGTGCGAGTATTTGGACACGCGGCCAGAAGAGGACCAGTCTTTTATGGGTATGTGTCTTGGCGTTGCTGTTCTGATGCAGCGTTGTAGCTGATGCTGCTGCAGACCAGGATTCGTTTTTGCCTTGTGCGATCCAGCGGTACCATCAGTTGTTCATGCCCGCGTTGCAGCTCGTTGTAGCCATGTTGGCCTCGTTGGGTACGAAGCACACGACGGCGAACAATCAGGTGTGCAGAGTTTCTTGCCACGGTTCGCCATATGCTCACGCTGTCATTCCTACAAAGGCCCTCGAGTTTTTATCGAGTCACAGAGATACAATCGTGATCATGCTCAAAAACGACAGTGAAGAGGTGGCGCTATCGTACATTGAAGAGATCCACTTGCTCGTCTCGCTCAGCGGCAGTCTACTTTCTCTTGTTCCTAAATCGGAGTTGGCAAGTGCTCGTTCACACATTTGCATTTGCCGGACGAAACTGACCCTCCATCTAGTTGACGATGAACACGGGCTTTGGTGGCATACACGGTGCCATTCTGGGACTCGCCGCGCGGTGTCTCGGCAGTGGACGGTGCAGCCAATCCGTGCGACCCCAGACAGACAGCGAGATTGCGCTCGCGAGCGTGTTTGCGCCCGGACACCCATCGGAAACCAAGTTTGACGTCCTAGTGCGACGACAGGAGCTCTTGCTTCGAAAATCGGTCATCGAGTATCTAGGTACTGCGAGCGACTTTACAGAGCCCGAGATGACGCTGGTTCTCTCTCCTGTGTTGTCGGTTCCCCGACAGGATGAACGGCCGCCTCGTGTGATTGGTGCGTTTTTTTCGAGATCGACGTGTGGGTCGTCGTTGATTCGGGGCATGTGTAGCTACGATTCCCACAGTTGGAGACGCGATCGAAGCTCTGAACAGTCTATGCGACGATCTCGCGGCGACGTTGAAACAGATTGCGGATCTCTCTGCGGAGCTGTCGTCACGCGATCATATTCGCGTGGATACTATCCAAGAGGTGGGTGATGACATCGTTCAAGCACGTTGCACGCGTCTGAAATTCTGGGTCCTGCAGGTCGTCAGCATCTCGGACCCAGCGTTCTTGCAGGACCTCGACATTGCACAAAAGCGGTCGTTGATCCATCAAGCCTACCAGCGACTCAAGACCGAGTTTCAAGACGAAGTCAAGACGGTGCTCGGTACGCTCTCTGTTCTCTCCATGGGGTTTATGGCTGACCATGGCTGACATGGCAGGTACGACGGAGATGTTGTTGTTGCTGCTGTGGCGACATTTGGCGAGTTATGCCGAGACGGATCCGTCGCGTTCGGTTGTACCGCCACCTGCTAACACGCGGACGTCGATGCGGCTGTTGCCTGCGGTGGATGCGAGCACGTTTAAAGATGACGTGGGGAAGCGACTCGTGGGTGCGTTGACGCGGATATCAAGTCTCGATCTCGTGCGTCTTTTTTTCTTTGTGTACGACCGACGTGACTGTCTCTGACACCATGACAGAGCGTAGAGACGGTGGGACGTGATTGGCAATCATATCAGGGGTATATCGAGATCATGTCTCGGAGGTTGAGGGATACGGTTGGGTTGCATGAGTTGATGGAGTAGTTTCGTGTGTAAGAGGTTGATGTGACTTGGGAAAAATGGAGGCGCGGTTGGCGTCCGGCGTGCAACATGCAATGGCGTTGTTTTTACTTGTATTCGTGTCTGATGAGGGGCAAGGGACGGCGGAACAATGAGCGCTTGAGCCGTCGATTGAGAGGAGTGTGGCTATCAGCTCGCTTCACTGCCTGCGGGCGGTCGCTGGCAGAGGCTGCCAGTACTAGTCACCCGTCAAGCTTGAAGTTCCAGACAAAACGTGGCATGACAACCGAGGGACACAAGGGACTTTGAGACAAAATTCTGGCATGTATACACTTATACACACTTGTATACACACTCGAGGAGGAAACGATATCGTACATTCAAAGATACCTCGCGTGCTGTCAGTGCCCCCTCCACGTTTAATAAGTATACAAACGGCAGACCCCAAGCATTATTCACGACCACGTCGATGCGACCAAATCCTGCGGCAAATGTAGCAGTCACTTTTTCTGGTTGGGTGAAGGTGACGTCAAGCCTGAGGTGCTCGCCGGGGGGTAACTGCCCAACCCTGCAAGAACCTCGGGCTTACGCGCAAGGTCGTGACGGCTTTATCGCCATTTTTCCAAGGCGTGCTCGGTGATGCAAAAGACCAAAAGCTGGAAGAGCAAACAAAAATAGAATGATTCTTTCGATAGCAAGGTAGTACTCACTAAACCAGACTGTCGTCTCAAATGACAGTATGGGGGATTGCAAGGAAAGAGATGTCGTTTCAGTTTTATATGAAAAGGTCCTGGTTTTACCGACGGGTCGAGAAGCGGGCCGTCATGGCTTCCCAGAGAGATGAGTCTTATCGAGAGACATGTCGTGAACGGATGACATGACTTTTTTAAGGCACCGTGTCTGCAAAGGGTGATGGAAGCGTTATCTTGAGCGCGTCTGGTGGATGTTGCGTATAAAGACGCACCATGTGTGTTGTCATGTCCTATTGGGAACGCGTCTACCCACGTGTCTCTCAGGCGTACTCCGTAGCTACTCACGTCTTTCTTGCGAAAGGTGTCGCCGGTACCATACCAGACGGACGAAACCCGGAAGCGAAAGAAGAGAAGGAAGAGGAGAAGGAATGGGTAGACGCATCCGCACCTCGAAGGTATGGCTCGAGTGCACGCAGAGGGCTTCCGCTGTCTCTGTTTTCGGATGGCTCGGGCTAGTCATTCGCAAGTCAGAATGAACCCCGATTGAACGAGGCTCGGGAGAGGTGGTTAATGGGCATGACTGCGGACGAATGCGGATGTCAAGGGGTTGATGTGAACACGAGGATGAGAGTGAACGTACATACTTCCGGCGTCAGATGGCAAGACATCGTCTTGGAAATACGCCCCGAGCTTCCAGCGGAGGTCGAGGTCAAGAGGAAAACGAGCGGTGTCTTGTATAACGGTGGACTGTTTCGATTGGGTTGGTTCGATAACTTTACCTTTACCCTGGTACTTGTGCCAGTCGTCGTGTTCATCATCGAGTTCATCGTTGGTGGTGGGGTTGAACGGTTGGGTGGTGGAGATGGGACAGTGGAGATCTGGAGATGACTTGTCATCCTTTGGGCGTGGAACGGACACGAATAAGAAAGCTAATTGGATTATACCTCGCTTGTTTTTTCTGCGATGCTCCCGCTTAAAACGTTTTCATCACCCGGACGACCAGTCCCGTCCCAACGACGTCGGGTTTTCCATCAGAGATCGTTTGGGATGTCCAAACAGCGTGACTAGAGCTTAGGCGCAGTATCTTACCAAATCAGTGGCCCCGCAGTAGATCGTCATGCTGCCAAAGTGGAATTAACCCTTGGACGCACTAGAAGTACACGCGGAACTTATCAATGCTGCGTACAATTATCCATACACGAGATCACACAAGTAAATGACTACTTTGGGATCATCTCGCACCAGTTCTGCCAATATTCTTCGTCAGTTTCAACTCCAGGATTCATGGACTTGCGAAGCATCCTGCTGTGTCCACTGCGGCCAGAGTAGATCTTGTGCCAACCATGGGATGCCTGTAAAATGCTTTCCCATGCAGCTTGCTTATCCACAACTGGACGCAAAATCGTGGGAGACAGACCGGAGACCCAAAAGTCGTACGCTGTATACTTGTTCAGGGATTTATGCGTTGTTGCATGGTTAACAGAGCAAACTGTGGGAGTAGTTGCGGCAAGAGCGAAGACGAATCGAATGACAGGGACGTTGGAATCTGTGAGACCGAGGCAGAGAGGGTCCATCTTTAGGAAAATCTTCGCCTTTGGATCGTCTGAGTATTTGGCACTATTTTTCACCTGAAACATAATGACACCAATATTGTCCAGTCTGATTTCATCGCCTTCGAGTAAAAAGGGGATTATACCGTCGATACCGCGTTGACCGTTCCCGCATAAGATAGCTGCGCCACGAACCATCAAGTGCATAAGGAAATGGAGGTCGACGACTGCGTGTTCATGCACTTTAATGAAATGTGTGAAATATGATTTGCTATTCTCGAATGTCTCGGACAGAGGTACCACATGTGGGCGTGTGCCGGACAGCCTGTAGTTACATCCATGGGACCCAACGACGGTGGCACTGCAAAAGAGGGATTGCAGTAGATCCGTGACCCTGCACCACCGCTGTCCTTGCAAGGGCCTACCGTGTCCGTCAGCGGGTCCAACTGCCTTGTCGCGCGCCATGGTAAAAAGTAACGCCACTATCAGTTCTCCTAGTTCACCTTTGTGGACCACAAATCCATTTAGGATATCCTGCAGAGCCTGTGGAGGACTGAAGTGTCTCGGTGGCTGGGTTGTCATGACGAAGTAGGCTGCTTCAGAAAGGATGGGTTCAGAAGGGGATGTCGTAACCATGGTCTCGAGATTGTCCTCAACGTTGAGGATGACGCGCATGTGGGAATGGACTTGTTCCTTCTCTTGTTCAGATACTTGGGCAACATAGCATGCTGAGAGGAACTCGATAGGGATCCGCTGTGCCAAACACGCAAGCTGTTGGTTGACATCGATGAGCTGCTTTGTATATGCAATGCCACCCAACAGCTTCTTGGCCGCGAATTGTATGAGATCCGAACCCCCACAATAAGGGAGCCATCTACAGCCACAGTTAGCGTGGCCCAAACAGACCGAACGTTTAATACACACAAAGGGCGTCCATATGACGCGAGACGATCCTCAGATGTAATCTGCGAGAGTGTAACCGTTTGGGAGAAGCCTACGCGCAACGCCAACTGATCGAATCCAAGCTCGAAGAAGGGGGGATTAACACAGCCTGTACTGGCCATTCTGGTTGAGTGGTCACCACTGGGGGTGGGGGTGATCGAGGACATGGCTCCAGAAGTCGACAGAAAGAGCGTGAATAGTGGCTCCGTCACTAGTGCTCGTATTGCGCGACAAAGCTCTCCAAACTGTGACCACTTCTGATCTCCATTGCCCTTCCGCAATTTCGACAAGCTGTAGACCTCGTCAAAGGCGAGGACGACTTGGGGTCTGGCATAGTGATTCCCCAGTTTGGAACTTTGCTGCGACCGCCCTTCGAGGACTTGACACAGCCCCTGGAAGACAATTCTTAATGGAAAGTTCGGTTGGTCCCCTCGAAGAAAATACGTTGAATATGTATCGAAATGCGTCTTATGTGTGTCATGAGCAAATAAGAAACTCGGGAGGGAGTACTCCATACGGTGGCATCCTTTTTAACATTTTCATAGAAGGCCATCCGGAACTCGCCATGCCCAAAATATGTCATACCACCGTTCATTTTCTCCCTAAATTGATGAGCGATATCGCCCTTGTCCATCTGTTTCACGGCATCAGTTGTCCAGTGGAATAATGCATGAAGGAACGAGCAGCTCCAAAAGAACGCGGCGTCTTGCGAATGACTTCGAACGAGACAATCACGTGCTGGTGTGTCAGCAGGAGGAAATCCTGGAGTTGTGAATATTTAGCTTTGAAATAAGGGAGTAAACAAGGATACCAGAGGACTCGGGTTCTCGTAGGTTGACAGGAATGACGAAATGGGTTTTACTCATTTCATCTACGACACGCGATTTCCCCATTCCTGACGATTGAACAACGGCGCAATACTTGGGGCAATACTGCCGATTTTCCTTAGGTTCCACCTTGAAACACCATTGTATGTGTTCCCAAAGGGCAATAGCAGCATCTCCAACATAAGCACCATCCCAACCCTTTACAGGTGCTAGTTATGGAGGGATGAATGTGAATACATACTGATTGCACATCCTTGAACTGATATTCACCTGGTCGAAAAAGTTCTGTAATGTGGCATTAGAGATGTAGTCAACGAATAGATTGGACAAGTCCTTACTCAGAAGCCGCAATTTCCGATAACCAACCTTTGAGCCCTCAAGTATCATATCCAGGATACGTGGGCAGCTGGCCAGAAGGGTAGAGTCGCGTTCCAAGTTGTTACCATATTCCTTGAGGAGGCGGTCCCCCGATTGCTTAACGATAGCAGCGAGGATGTAAGGGGCAGTATTCTCGTTTACGCATGGAAACATCGCAAAAATTTGATCATCCAATTCTTTGTGCTCTTCATTTTTGAAGTCGTCCTCAACGAATTCGAGATCATCCATATCCATATCCATGTGGAGGATGTGGAGAGGGTGGCGATTCAAACTCCGCATTTCTTGAGTGACAAGCCACGATAGGGGAACCGGGAATTCTGTCTTCCACTGTACTCGAGGACATCTTACAGTATGGGGCGTGTGGACGGTATGCGGCCCAGTTACAGTCGTACATACTGAGTGGCTACTATAACATTTTGATGACCACGCCAAGTTGCAATGCATCTAAACAGTGAACACGATGTGCAAGCTTCAAGTTCCAGACGCCACAGCCGATTTGCAGTTCAGCACGTCTTAAAACGCGTGGTAACTCCGAGGTCGCAACATGAGAGTTTGGATTGGGTCCATTACATGAGCCTCCCTTGGTGATATGCCGCCTAGGTGTCTATAGTCTCGCCCAGGTTACAGGAGTGTGGTTGCTAACACGCGGAGGCTAACATTCACAGCGAGGCGTAAACCCCGTGCCTAGGTAGTGAAAGGAAGATTGACTCCTAGTATAATCACCATCCCTTGGAGCCTGACGTAGATTGTTATCACTCTGGCGGGATTATTCTTATTCTACACCTATTATATTAGCTCAGGAAGACGCTTGATACTTTACACGTCCCAGAAGAAAGCGGTCAAGACGACTTGAAGCCACTGGACTACTACAGGCTACAGCTTTGTCACCTGTTCCTCCAACCATGTCCAGAGCTCGTTGCCAAGCTGCGGATCTTGTGTATCGGCGCGTGGTGCACCGACGCGTGCCCCAGGAATGAGAAAATAATGGTAAATTTCAATTCATAGCTCAGGAACTGGCGGGGCGGAACCAACTCACCTGTCCGCCGAGCTTCGCGGCATCTGGAGTAGTGCCTGCATAGAGCTGAGTGAGGGCACCATGGGGAACGTCCCATAACACCCAAGTCTAAGGTTAGAAACCGTAGTATGTAAGAAAAAGGTAATATATATTATGAAACAAAAGCATACGGAGAGTTGCTGCCAGATGCCGCTGAGGTGACGTTTAATCTGAGTGTCAATTACGCCTGGTAAATAGATGAAACTTGTGTCGGGAATGGCAAGGCGAGGGAGGGACAAACCCGGATGGAGAGCAGCTGAGACAATACCTTGATCGTGATACCTTCTGTGTAGCTCAGTGGAGAAGACGATGTTCCCCTGTGTATGATGAGTGATGGATATTGTTGCATTTTGCCGAGCATTAACTCACCGTCTTGTTCTGTGCATACAACCTGAACGTGTAGTGGGCCCTTCTCTTCGGTCCATCCACGAAAGTGTCAAACTGCAGGTTACCAAATAGATGACCTTGCGAGGCCGAGTTCACAACGCGGACCGTTCCTCCAGGAGATGACTTGGCAGTAGACATGAGAATGGGCAACAACAGTTTCGTGAGGTAGAAGTGGCCGAGAACATTCGTTCCAAATGTCCATCGTCTGTAACTAATTCGATTGGTGGCCGAAAGACGCCACTGGTTCACAAGTGAGCCAACTGAAAAAGTCGTCAATGCGTTACGTATGCATTATTGAAGATATGAAGTTGGGTTTCTCGTCTGTAGAGAGAAGGTCAGTGTCCTGGTCCAGGTGTCACATTTGTTCGTACTGCAAGAACTCTTCCGCAGACAGCTTGATCGATCTCAAGTTTGCCAAGTTGAGCTTGAGAAGGTGGGCATCTTTCCCGGTGAGTTCCTCAGAGCTGCCTCGCCTTTGGCCACGTCACGACACGCAATCCACACTTTGGCGTTCTTAATGAGCAAGACCTGAGAGAGAGATGTTGCATGAACACGAGCGTAGACATTGAGTCTGTGGAGCGCTGGACTGACCCT
>JBBPRQ010000593.1:0-20358 GCA_038093095.1 Boletus insuetus | reverse complement strand
TGCCTGGGCTATCGTGCTCGGCATGTCGTCGAATCCATAAGTGCCCCGCACTGCCAGGTTTTCTCGAGGGGAGACCCTAAACCCTGGAAGAACGTGGCAATTACGGAGCAGGATGATGCCGAGTTCGCGGCGTTTCAGGAGAGAATGCGAGTAGGCGCGTTGGGTGAGTGGCGACCACACCCATCGTATGCGAACGCGCAGGGCTCGATGCACGAGCCAGAGCTCATATATACCTGGCCACCCAAGCCCCGTGGGTGGTGAAAGTGTGGTTTAGAAGGGAAAGTGTTTAATGATGTACTTACTGGCCACTCCGCATCCTTGGGTCTGCGCGCTCCAATCTTGTGCGTCTGGCGATAAGAACGAGATTCGTGAGAACATATTAGATAAGAGCTGTATAGTTCTCAATGCTGACTCCGCCAAGCCCCATCCCTTGACAAACCCGAAAGTACTGAGCCACCGGCTTGTTGCATTCTCAAATACGGCTCACGATGGACCCGCCACCCATGTTCTATTTTATTTTCATTCCTTGTGTTGACAATTATACTTCGCACCAGTCGTGAAAATTGAAAGCACTCTGAAATCCTCTCTATGGCGGCGCGCGACACGGAACGCACCCCACTGTTCCTGAACACCAAACTGAGCAAAGACCGTCCGCTCGATTGTCATCAGATCTCGCATACGACTTCGCCATGGCGCTCGGTTCACTTTTCACCGGGTACGCTATCCTTTTCCCCCTTCATTTTGTACCTCATCGCATTCTCTAGCTGGTTCATGTGCCGCACAGGCAAGTACAAAAATATCAACCTTGTTTTCGGTACTCCACCGTTATGCGGTGTCATCCCACTCGTCGTTTTGCACGAGGACTCGGGTTTTGTGCAAAAGTGGCTCAGTGTCGTACCAGTCGGGTTTGGCAACGCGGTCGTGATCCAGACGGTTTTAGGTACGTCCCTTTGTACATGTGTGCGTTGGTCTTCTGATAGGCCACTGATGTGTTGTTTGGGATAGTTGCGCTGCAGGCACCCTTGTCAGGTACGTGTCATCCATCCAATAAAGCCGGGAGGACAGAGGAACGGAACGAACGAAACGCTGACGTGTGGTTTTAGAGTCTCAGATAGCGTTTGGAACGGCGTTTGGCAGCTTTTTAGAGGGTTCGGTGAGTGGTTTTTCTTGCTGTGGACTGCAGCCCCATGAAAATTTTTATTGCGGTATTCGTCTGACATGACCTACTACTCGTAGGACAAACCGGTGTCGCCATTGCCTCTGCCGTATTCCAATCCCGACTCGATGACGAGCTCCGTCACCACATTCATGCGCCCGATGCTGGAAATGTACGCTGTGTGTGGTTCGTGTTCATTAGTATGTGGTGCTAACGCGCCTCCCTTGCCTCCTTTCCACAATAACATCAACACGAACCCCATCCCCGAACGCAGAAATGTTCCGACGCAACGGAAAGGTCATCACTGCCATCCAACATTCTCTCAGCCTCGTCACGACGCTCCCAGACCCCCTCCAGCGTGAAGCGCGCGATGCCTACGCGGCGAGTTTGAAGATAACGGTGTTTATTCTTGCTGCTTGTTCGACGATGACGGGGTATCTCATCCGGTTACCTGTGCGTCTCTTACGTTTCGTCACCCTTGCATTTTGTTTCATCGTCTCCCGGGCTTCCTTTTTTTTCTCTATGTCATGTTAGATGGTCCATATTGATGCGTTGGTGTCGCAGATTCCGGACAAAGTGATGGATGAATAAGGTCTTCCGAGTCAGGTCCACAGACGGACGCCGAGGTGGGTTCAGATGATGCCCACGATTGATACCTCGGAGTCGACGAGGTGCGTGAGGGTCATTGCTATCAAAGTTTACGAGCGTGGCATTCGGTCAGGAAGGTTGGGTATAGAGTCGGAGAAGACGGATTCGGCATCACGCAGAGCAGTGACACAGTCATGGAGACCGCGAGTCGTACATATGATACCACTTGTACTAGTACATCGGTGCAGTGGAACGAGTGTCAATGGTCTTAGCCAAAATTTCCCAGCTCAAATTGCCTTTGCCTCAGACCTCAAGTTGCAAGACAGTGGTCGATCACTTCTACATCAACTCCGACGCGGAAATGACCAGTACACACATGCTGCCAAACCCTGGACTTGCACGAGTCAAGCTGGACCACGCGCGGTGGCATTCGAGGTTCGACTTGCTGGGGAAGTATGTATGACAAGCGCATCACAGTCGGTTCTGGCAGGTAGGCGCTCACTTGCCCCATCTAAGCAGCAACTAGAAAAAGTGCCAATTAACTTTGGTGAATAGGACCAGCGGATAGACATGAGTCAAGCGTGTTATGATGCCACTCCCTGATTTCACGTTGGTGGTTACACGTTCGCTGAACCTGTGGTTATTTCTCCTCGGGCTGGATGCGGCATGGCACACCGAACAATCAGACTCGGCGACGTACACGTGGTCAAGGCCACGGCGTTAGACTTACTGCGGTGATTGAATAAGCATAAAACGGATCCCTCCCCTCCCATCATACTTTCGCAACCCACTTTTCTGGCCTAAGCAACTATGACGAGCAGATTGTCCGCTGGAGAACTACTACTACTACCCGAATCGATGACAGTGGGGGCAAGGTTCGGTTTACCTCGGAAGCGAGTACGGACTTCAATGCGTTTTAGGTATGTCCCTCACTGCAGACTTCAATGCTTCTCCTCCGGTCTAAGCAGCGATGTCCAGCTGGCCGGGTACTGGAGAAGAACGACCACACCATGAATTAAGCAGATTGACGTGGGCAAGTTTCGGATCCATGTGGAAGCGAGTATGGTCTTCAATGCAATACGGGTATGTCCCTTGTTGCATGGCTCAACGGTTTATGTTCTTGGTCTTAGTAGCGATCAATAGTAGATCGGGTACTGGGGAAGAAGAAGAAGAGCAACAACATGAAGCAAGCTCGTCACGACATAGTACCCCGATTGTAGGTTTCGAGACTTCGTTACTAACTTGCCAACTGACCTATACCACAGGACGGCATACAAACACCGGGCGTTTCTAACCCTGGTCCCCAATACGGAGGGCAAGAGGGAGGTGATGAGGGACAACCCGAACCCGATGACCAGCCACAGGATGGACCTTCGTCTTCAGGTTCCGCGCAGGAGCAAGGGACGGTGAAAACTTCTGGATACGGGCATCGGTCACAGGACGAGCCTTCTCTTCCGGGTTCTGCGCAGGAGGAAGAAACGATTGGTCCCGGGGACAAAACACAGCAAGGGCTTTCTGACTCCGCAGTGGACACGGACGGAAACGAAGCAATGGTTATTACAAGTACGAGACTCGTTTCTCCACCACCGTTTGCAATGGTTGCTAATGAAAGGATAGGTATCCGGGCAACGGATGTCACTCTTGGACTTCGACGACTTCCTGCTGGCTTTTACGCCGTGGTACACCATAGTGGCCTCGAATGGAGAACTGAAAATAAGCGTTCGTCGGTGAATGACGATGCCGTCGAATGGAGTGGGCCAATCCCGCTGTGAGTTTCCCTCTTCTTCAGCTAAGGTTGGTCCTGAAATGGCCGCACAGACCGTCAGAGGAGTCGGCCACTGTCTGCCTTGAGGTCTTTGCCTCCTTCGAATTCCAGCCCATGTTGGGTACTGGGGAACTCCTGCGAAAGTTGTCGATTACTGTGGATCAACTATTGGATCGCAGTGCGAGACACGATCGTAAGTGGGACAGGATTTTGCGTAACAATCCGGGTGCTCACATTATCGTAGCATTTACCTTCTTCCCAAGGGATGGTGACGTTGTATCCCCCTGTTCATCCATTTCGGTCACTGTCGAACAGCGGAAATACAAGAGCGGCAATTTGTCGTCGAGGATCCTTGGCCCTCTTTGTGTAAGCAAGCGACTTCTGTCAACACGATCCTAATTGAACTTTGTATGTCTATAGTCAACCACAGAAACCCTGAACGAGCTGGAGGACGCAACGAATCGTGGTCACAGCGCTCTCTCACGTTACCGGAAGCATGGGGGAAAACGACACCTGGAGCGTTCGGTTGCAGAGTTTGAGCGGGCGCTCAACAATTGTCCGCTTGACCATCCTTGTCGCGCGGCCGCTCAGTCGAACATGGCTATGGCAAAACTCGCCCTCTGTCAGGTCGAGGACGTGATTGCTTCCCTCGAGATCCCCATTCGCTTGTATCGAAATGCACTTGCCGCCCGTCCTGTCGGTCACACTGACCGTTTATCCACATTGATTCAGCTGGCTGCGGTACATTTGGCACGATTCGAGAAGCAGAGGGACGATGTCGATGGAGCACGAGTTGAGGCATTGCTGCATGAGGCGTCGGAGCTCAGCTCCACCGAGAATCATGAAAACCGAGCTGTGTCTTTCATGCTGCAATTATATGCTGGCCATAGAGCTGGCCCTGACCCTTCAAGTCGTCAATCGTCAGTGGACTTGGATTCAAGTTCGCGCTTAACAGACGAGGACCCTCGGATCTCAGGTGTCCAGCTGTTGAAGCGGTTCGAACGACACGGAGATCTAGCCGACCTTCAACGAGCAATCACACTTTTACAAAAATTGGTCAGCTCTGTTTCGGTTTGGGATGATGGGCACCGCGTAGGACTAGGAAATCTCGGCACGGCATTGTCGTTACGATTCGAGCGCCTCGGGGAGCTGAGGGATCTCGAGGATGCCATTTCGACACACAGGGAAGCCGTTCACCTCACCCCTGATGGTCACCCTGACAAGCCGAGTCATCTGAACAACCTCGGGATCTCCTTCAGAGCTCGTTTTGAGCGCCTCGGAGAGCTGAGGGATCTCGAGGATGCCATTTCGACACACAGGGATGCCGTTCACCTCACCCCTGATGGTCACCCTAACAAGCCGGGTGGTCTGAACAACCTCGGGATCTCCTTCATCACTCGTTTCGAGCGCCTCGGGGAGCTGAGTGATCTCAAGCATGCCATTTCGACACTCAGGGAAGCTGTTGATCTCACCCCTGATGGTCACCCTGACAAGCCGAGTTGTCTGAACAACCTTGGGAACTCCTTCAGAGCTCGTTTCGAGCGCCTCGGGGAGCTGCGCGATCTCGAGGAAGCCATTTCAACACTCAGGGATACCGTAGTCCTCACCCCTGATGGTCACCCTCGCAAGCCGAGTTGTCTGAATGACCTTGGGAACTCCTTCAGAGTTCGTTTCGAGCGCCTCGGGGAGCTGCGCGATCTCGAGGAAGCCATTTCGACACTCAGGGATACCGTAGTCCTCACCCCTGATGGTCACCCTCGCAAGCCGAGTTGTCTGAACGACCTTGGGAACTCCTTCAGAGTTCGTTTCGAACGCCTTGGGGAGCTGAGCGATCTCGCGGATGCCATTTCGGTACTCAGGGATGCCGTTCATCTTACCCCTGATAGTCACTCTCACAAGCCCGGCATGCTGACCACCCTTGGTCTCTCCTTCATCACTCGTTTCAAGCACCTCGGAGAGCTAAGCGATCTCGAGGATGCCATTTCGACACTCAGGGATGCCACTTACCTCACCCCTCATGGTCATCCTGACAAGCTGGGTTGTCTGAACAACCTCGGGATCTCCTTCAGAGCTCGTTTCGAGCGCCTCGGGGAGCCGAGCGATCTCGAGGATGCCATTTCGACACTCAGGGAAGCTGTTGACCTCACCCCTGATAGTCACCCTGACAAGCCAAGTCGTCTAAACAACCTCGGGATCTCCTTTAGAGCTCGTTTCGAGTGCCTTGAGGAGCTGAGCGATCTTGAGCATGCCATTTCGACACTCGGGGATGCCGCTGACCTCACCCCTGATGGTCACCCTCACAAGCTCAGCATGCTGAACAACCTCGGGATCTCCTTCATCACTCGTTTCGAGCGCCTCGGGGAGCTGAGTGATCTCGAGGATGCCATTTCGACACTCAGGAAAGCTGTTGACCTCACCCCTGATGGTCACCCTGACAAGCCGAGTCGTCTGAACAACCTCGGGAACTCCTTCAGAGCTCGTTTCTTGCGCCTCGGGGGGCTGAGTGATCTCGAGGACGCCATTTCGACACTCAGGGATGCTGCTGACCTCACCCCTGATGGTCACCCTCACAAGCCCAACATGCTGACCACCTTTGGTTTCTCTTTCATTACTCGTTTCGAGCGCCTCGGGGAGCTGAGCGATCTCGAGCATGCCATTTCAGCACAGAGGGAAGCTGCTGACCTCACCCCTGATGGTCACCCTGATAAGCCGAGTCGTCTGAACAACCTCGGGATCTCCTTCAGAGCTCGTTTCAATCACCTCGGGGAGCTGAGTGATCTTGAGCATGCCATCTCGACACACAGGGAAGCTGCTGACTTCACCCCTCATGGTCACCCTCACAAGCCAAGTGGTCTAAACAACCTTGGGATCTCCTTCAGAGCTCGTTTTGAGCACCTTGGGGAGCTAAGCAATCTTGACCATGCCATTTCGACACACAGGGAAGCCACTGATCTCACCCCTGATGGTCACCCTGACAAGCCGAGTTGTCTGAACAACCTCGGTCTCTCCTTCACTACTCGTTTCAAGTGCCTCGGGGAGCTGAGCGATCTCAAGAATGCCATTTCAACATACAGGGATGCCATTGTTCTCACCCCTGATGGTCACCCTGACAAGCCGAGTTGTCTAAACAACCTCGGGATTTCCTTCAGAGCCCGTTTCGAATGTCTCGGGGAGATGAGTGATCTTGAGCATGCCATTTCAACCCTCAGAAATGCTGTTGTCCTCACCCCTCATGGTCACTCTCACAAGCCTGGCATGCTGAACAACCTCGGGAATTCCTTCCAAGCTCGCTTCGAGCGCCTCGGGGAGCTGAGCGATCTCGAGAACGCAATTTCCCTGTATTCGCATTCTGCTTCTGTTCCCATAGGCCCCATCAGTGTTCGATTTCGTGCATCACGGAATTGGATATTATGTGCTCAACGTATGCGCCATCCCTCTCTCCTGTGTGCATATTCTATTGCCATGAACCTCTTTCCCCAACTTGCATGGATTGACCTTTCCTCTACGAACCGTTACACAGAACTCAAGCGAGGTGCCAATATTGTGCGCGAGGCTGCAGCTGCAGCTTTGGACTCTGGATTTCCAGAACTTGCTGTGGAGTGGCTCGAGCAAGGACGTTCCATCGTTTGGGGGGTACTCTTTCAGCTTCGCAACTCTTATGAAGAGCTGTCATCTGCTCACCCAGATCATGCCCATAGACTTCGGGAACTGTCTGCCGCATTAGATAATGCTGGTGCCACCCGTGAACAGCCCTTGTCCGCCTTCTCGGAATCAATTGATGACGCAATGCATCGTATGACACGGACGCTGCAGCAAGACACTGATAGGCGCCGCACACTTGCGATTGAGCGAGATAAACTGCTCCAGGAGATTCGACGCCTTCTTGGCTTTGAGCGCTTCCTCCTCCCCAAAGGCTTTCCTCAGCTCCGTGCGTCAGCACACTCCGGACCGGTTGTTATGCTCAACGCTGCAGAAACCCGATGTGATGCATTGATCCTTCTTGCCGATGTGGATCATGTAATCCATGTCCCCCTTCCCGATTTCAACCTTCAGCGGTCTGTGGGTCTTCAGAACATGTTGCAAACATTGCTTGGTCACGCTCGTGCTACACCTTTTGACGACGGGAAGCCAGCAACACGGGGTGCTGGCAGCTGGGAAACCCTCTTATCCACCTTGTTCAACGGAGTCATCAAACCAGTGTTAGATGCTTTGGCCTTCTCGGTACGTGCTGTAATGTCACTGGAATTCGCGCTCATCCATCTACTTCTCCGATTAGACTGTTGGGGACCTATCACGCATTTTTTGGTGTCCGACTGGCCCCTTTGTGTTCCTTCCTATCCATGCAGCTGGGTTGTATGGCACTCAGTATTCCTCACCCGGGCACAAAGTATCCGATTTCGTGGTGTCGTCATACGTCCCTACTCTCACCATTCTTGCACGATCACCCAATCCTATTGTGCCACCTAGTGGTGATCTACGCCTCCTTGTTGTTCCTCGACCGCCCTCCGACGGCCAAAACCACCTTCAAGGAGAAGCTCCCGAATCGAGTCACATTAGGACATTAGTTGGAAATTCGCCGGCATCTTCGGCATGCACCACCCTCATCCAAGCCTCTGTCGGCACAGTCGAGGAAGTACTTGGCCTGATGAAAGATACGGACTGGGTTCATTTCGCGTGCCATGGCATCCAAGATCCCGCAAAACCAACTGAGAGTTGTCTCTGTCTAGCTGATGGACGCCGTTTGAAGGTATCGGACATCATCAGGCTGTCGCGTTCTCGTGGTGGGCTTGCCTTTTTGTCGGCCTGTCAGACGGCAATGGGTGATGAGGGTCTCACCAACGAGGCAATCCATATCGCAGCAGGGATGTTGTTTGCGGGTTATGGTGGAGTGATTGGTACGATGTGGGCGATCAGCGACAGGCCCGCGCCCGTCGTGGCGAAGAACACCTACCAATACTTGTTTCGGAACGGCACGAGGCCGGATTATCGGGATGCTGCACGAGCGCTACACGAAGCTGTTGAGCGTCTTCGAGAGAGTGGGGAGGTGTCGTTTGTTACATGGGTTCCATTTATCCATGTAGGTCTTTGACTATTCGGGTGACTATTTTGTTCATGGTGTCATCGTATTTGAAAAATGTACTTTACAGTATTATGTCATTACTTCATCTCGATCTCAATCGTTAGCTCTGCACGTTGTTCTCGACCGACTTATCACCTTTTCCCGCCGGCATGAGGCTTTGAACACATGGTAAAACGTCACCAGTGGACGTGCTATCCGAGTATGCAATTGGGAGCCCAAACCATGGAGACGTACACTGATGGAAGTAAAACGACTTATAATGAACAACTGTGTCACTATGGTAATCAATGACGCCGCCATTTGTGTTGTGGTTATGTCTTTTCAGTGACGTGCTCAAGCTGTCACTGCTCGCGACTCGTCACTGACTTTCAGCACTGCTCACCCCAGATCACTGATTTTCAGTGACGGTCATAGAGTCGGTCACGACATCGGACGAACCTTTGGGCCCCCAGAGAAACTGGTATGAATGGTATGGAGAATATCTGATCCTGTGAGCAACTGTCCACCTGGGTTTGAGCATCAGTTGTCGCAGTACAGTGAGTAATAGTCAGTGCAAGGTAATTACTAATTACCGATCCAAGGCGATGAATTCTGCGTGCTCAGCAAGCTACATGGGGCTCTGACAGTGGACAACCAACCGTTACACCAACCACTGGCCCGACGCCCAAAATGATGCTTAACCGATATGACATTTCACGATGAACATGGTACCGCCGGTTGGCGCCTGAGACCGAGAGTTCGGACTTGCAGGGCATTCCGAATCACTGATCCAAAAAAAAGCTGGGGTGACGACTTGATTCAAAGTCCGAACATTGCTCACTGCAGCACGGTAATCATCTGTTGCAATTGGTTCTCCTCCCGTAGTGGTGTGCACGGTGACTCCGGTGCGGTGACAGAATAGAAAGATTGAATCGTCGCTACCAAGGCTTCGAAGTTTATTTACTACTTATCCATACTCAACCTTTCCATGGACTCTATCAAAGTTGGTCTGTGCGCATGAACACATCAGTGTTACATACGTAGGCTCTCAGCGATCGTCGCTGGTGAAGAATCAAGATCTCACCTAGATCTCATTGGCATCTACTGGAACCGCACGTGACCACTTGTAATCGCTTGCAGTGTCGGACAACTCCGAGTGGCCCCCCGCACGCGCCGTGGATTCATTCGCCACGCCTCCAAGCCTGGTCCAATGGGTGCCTCCTCCCAGGATGTCTACGCAAAATATCTGCAACATGCCGACTATGGATACCCCCTGCGGATGCCAGAGCCAATGAGTACACTCCCGGAAGATTACCGAGAGAATGGACTTCAGATTGGGGATGTCGGCGTTGTTGATAGCAGCGGCCAGTTTGACGTCCTTTTCAACATTTGGAAACACAGCAACAACCCTCTCCACCGTCACGGGGTCCCTAAGAACTTCCAGCCTGTTCCCTGCGAAGATGTCAAATCTTCTCCTAGTGCAATATCCGCTGGGCCGATCCACTCCTGTGGCATAAACCAGATTCTCCAACCCAACAAACCGAGGTATTCTTCACTACGTCCGTCAGTATGCCATTTCCTTTCTGACGGCGCCGCCACAGGTCAGCCGATTATGAATTCGAGTCCTCCGCCCCTGCCGGTGCTATCCTGATACTGCCACACGGTGCTATGTCCGCCGAACTTTCGTCACTCGAACGCTTCCGCCAGGTGGCAATACAGAATGCGATTGACTGGTATGAGCTTGCCAAAAAGCGTTACCGTGTCCAGCATCTCGATCGCTCCCTTTACCTCATTACTGGCTTCTACAAATCACGCTGCTGGTCTCTCGCTTCATTTAACAATCCTACGAAGGTTGCAGGACATATCCTGGCCCGAAAGGATGAAAGCAACTCCAACAGCTACCTTCTACAACTCACGTTTTCCTCAGATCGTCGCCACAATGCTGGGGACGACAGCGGGAACATCAATCAAACTGTCTTCATACGTGGTTTCAAGATCACATTCTCGCGCTGGCTCCCGGATCCCGTGGTTCTGACAGCCACAGAAGTGGAAACCACCTGGTCTAAACTAGTCCGTCTGTTCAATGCCTGCCTCAGTTTGTTACGCAATGTTTCAGGGGGGCACAGACCGCCTGTAGCAACAAGTAAGTTGTAAAGATGACCACTCGTGGACTGTCTGACGGTCCACTGATGGCGAACAGCTGTGGACCCGATCCCTAGTTCACAGTTATCCCAGGTTCGCTTCATGATTGCACTTATCTGAGTTCTAATCACTGACTCGTCCATCAGCCCTTTCATCCCTCCGACGCTATCAACCATTTGCTCCTGAGCAAGGTTTGTCTAACACGAAAACTTTGCTGTACTATGCTGGATTTCTTATGACGTCGGTCAGAATTCAAACGCCAAGTTCGCTATTACCCACGATGGCCAGTGGATGGATATGATGAAGGTAGCCTCTGTGCGGTATTCATCTGATTATGTCTTACTTGTCTCCTAGGAAGGGCTGACGCAAGAGGACTTTCTTCAAGAAGATCGCCTTGTTACATTCTTGACTCGATACTATACCATCTCTGTTGACTCGGAACGTGAAAATAGTAATTTTCTGATCGTTATGGTCGCCAGTCGTTGCTGATTGTTTCTTTAGCTGCTATATTTCTGCAAGGCAAAGAGTGCGGCTTGTTGTTTCAGATACTCTCAGGGACACTCACGAGTTACTCGTTAGTGGTAGCACCATGGGATCCATTTCCTCCATCAGTAACCCACATGACCCGTCACCTGAATCTGATATGTCGGACCCATCTGATTCCGAGCTTGAAGTATCGTCCCCTCATACATCTGAGCTTGAGTCTTCATCTCCTCTTACACCCTCACTCGAGAATCCACGGATTGTCATTACACGTATGTGTCCATTTGCTCCAACAGCTTTTGAGAAGTCTGACGATTATCTTGCAGGTATCCGTGTTCAAAATATACCCTTTGGCCGCAAGAGGATTCCAGTTGGCTATTATGTTTTAGTTCAATTTGACAACGTCCAACAAAGAACCCAAAATAAGCCCATACGGTTGAACGACAGCGATATATACTGGGAGGATGTGATTTATCTGTGGGTTTATCGTCCTCTGTTTGCATACCGTCATCGACTATGTCTAGGCCCTCTCAAGTCATCGCTGGCAAGATTCGATTCACAGTTTATGCCTCCTTCGAGCTAAAGCCGATGTTGGGAGATGGAGAGGCTCTCTACGCTTCCCAAACCCGTCTAGACGAGTTGGTCGGTGGTACATATCGTGAGTGAATCACTCTGAACGTGACCTGTTGAGTCGCAAAACCTTACTGCTAATGTAGTAATCCCGTTCTCTGGGAGAGAATCGGGGATCATGAATTCTGGTCCCTCACTACTCATTACCCTAGGACGACGGTATTCTACCCCTCCGGCAGTCGCCCCAAGTAGTGATGATAGTAATGTGATTGGACTTCTACACAGCGATGCCTACCGGTTGACGATTCACTGTTGGCAGTTGGACTCGGAAGAATCCGACTTGGACCTCGTTCGTGAGACAAATTTAGGGCAAGAAGCTCTCCTCTGCTACCACAGTACATACCAGAGAAAAGACCTCAAGAGGTCCGTCCAGCATTTTGAATCTGCCCTGCGCAATTGTCCTTCAACCCATCGATGTTATGCGGTGGTGCTTGTCAACCTTGCCAAGGCAAAGTTCAATAGCTGTCAGGTTGATCCAACAAGCGCAAGTCTCGAGGAGTCCATTAAACTTTATCAACAGGCCCTCGATCTACGTCGTCCCCATCCCGACAGACCGGCGACATTACTACAGCTCGCTCAAACTCTGTTATTTCGCTACGAGAAGCAGGGATACACTGAAACCGTCGCAGACGAGATCGACAAGTACCTGCACGAGTTTCGGGATTTCCCTGAAGACACTCATGAACGCCGAGCTGCGGACCTCGTGCTCGACACGCTCAAGCGATGCAGAGTTATAAACTCTGGAAGCTTAGTCGAACTGGACGAGTTGGTCCAGAAGTTGAAAGACAACGCAAGGATGAATCTAGATGGCTACTTCGACAACCCGCAGCGATTGATCAACCTCAGCACGACGTTGTGGAGGCGTTATGAGCAACGTGGAAAACTCAGTGACCTTGACGAATCGATGGCGATAAATGAGCAAGCTTTGCAGCTGCTCCCGAGTCGCCATCCTGACCGGCTTCCTTGCCTAAGAACACGCAGCGCGATGGTGTGGAGGCTCTTTGAGATCCATGAAGACCTTAACCACATCAGAAAGGCGATTGCGATTGGCGAAGAAGCTTTACAACTCGTTCCAGAGGGACACTCTGAACGTCCGTACTGGGTGGCCAGTAAGTTATTCCATCACCAATCTTTTTGATACGCACCTAAACATTCAGTTCAGATTCTAAACGCTATCTTGCAAAGATGCCGGAACGCTTGTGTGACACGGACTTCAAAGCTCAGAAATACGAAGAAGCGATTGGGCAGTACTTTCAGGCTATGTTGTTATGATCCGAGTTAGCGGGACCGAGGGGTCTGTCTGCATGAGGTCCCCCGTGAACGAAGATGACTTTTGTATATGGCCATAAACTACGGTAACGGACATTAATCCAGGTATCATTGCTCGTGTTCTTCTCATGGATGTACGTCTTTCGCCTTGGGCGAAAGGGTCTTCTGAGTCCCGTATGTATATGTGCACTTAAAGGTTCTAAGCGCTCCGGGGTGTTCTACTAGTAGTAATCAATTTCTTGATCGCACATACCACTAACTATCTGACACTCATATCACAGGCCACCAAACCTGGGCATGGTGTAGGCTCCGATCCAACTTGCTTGCCAACGTTCGCCTTAAATTCGTTGGACGTGTTGGACGGGTTCAAGATTAGATCCTCCAGCGACTTGTGAGCATCTGAACCCGGGATCTTGACACATCCTTTACCCTGCCACTGTGACAGCAGCATATGTGGATCGCCGAGCGCACACTTAAGCATAAGTTCCCCGGATTGACAACTTGATCTTGTCAACACAATTCAAGCACCTTGGTCATTCCACTCGCGGTTGTGGCACTCCTGGTGTGGGAGGGTCCACAACGTAATGTTTATGTGGGTCCATTCGAATCGAACATTCAATTGTCGCTCGCCTCTCTACATCCCGCAGTGACACCTGAGAAGTTCATCCCAGGCTCCAACCACTCCAACTCTTCAACGCCCATCTTCCTCTCCTGGTACCCTCGAATTGTCTCCTTCATCAATGCCCCCGGCCGAGTCTCGATGCACGCACTTTCTTATGACACTTGCTCAAAACACGATTATTCGGGCTTTGTACCTCATTGATATCTATTCCTACAAAATCCAAATTTGATACGGAACTGCATGTGACGCATCAATGGGATTCGTAGTCCTTTCGCGACGACGGAGGCAACGGCTTCAGCATAACTTCCTAAACCGGAGGTCGACTGATCTCGGCTCAACCCGACAATAAACAGACCGTTTGCAATTGTTCGTCCTTGGACAGCGCTCGTGAGCCGTGGCGAGCGGTGACCGAGACGGAGACGAGGGCGACAGAGTGACGGGATGGGAGTGGGGATGGGCGGCAGCGCGACGCGCTGTCCGGCTCCACGAACTGCCCTGGGTCGATGGTGAGCTGCGAGGGTGGGTAGGAACACCTCGCACACCACGCCAGGGTTCGATGGAACCCAGTGGGAAGCGAGGAGGAGTCCGGCCGCCAGGGAGGACGACCAGGGTGCGGTGGGTGGGTGAAAACTCGAGCGCGAGCTGCGCTACCCGATGAGCCAGCGAGTGCGGGAGGTGGCGCGAAAGAAAGGCGCGCTGCGCCACTTTCCCTCGCTTGTCCGAAGACGTTGCTCTGGCGCTTCACTCGTGCCTCATTACGCGACAGAGCTGCCACTTAGGTCGTGGTGCGCATGAGGCAGTGACCACTTTCTGCCCGTCCTCGCTGACTTGTCCAACAACAACTCGAGTCCGTCCCAGCACCCCCTACATGATACTCACTAGTGTTCTTTAACATTTCTATACTGGGACCAGCTATACCGTAACGCTTGACGTGGTCTCTGTCTCTCAGACTTCCCTGGATCATTAACGACGGACTCGGAGGATACTGTGTCTTCTAACAACAAGAGTTGGATCTAATGGTATGTTAGTCTCCGCGATTGCTTGATAGCTTCTCATGACTATCGGCCGCAAGGCGCAATCTCGGCAAAGATATACACCAGTGACCGTTGATATGCGTGCATTGGTTGATAAAGTTCTTGCGCGATATTCCGCCAAGTTCTCTGGTGGGGAACAAGATGTTCGAGCGTTCCATTTCTCACATCGTTCACTTGTCAGTATTCCGCGAACTGCTTCAGAACTCAGACGATGCTGGATGCGACTCCGCAGAAATTCGCTTCGAGACCGCTACATTCTCGCCTTTAGACCCCGAAGCACTGATGGATGATGGTCCGCTGGATGATGGTCCGCCAAAACTACCCGACTTAGACATCACTCGAGTACAGAACGGTTCATCTTCTCACCGTCGCTCAACTAACGCTCGCCCAAGATTGTGCAATGGACATTCAGAAACCACGGGAAGCCGTTCACAAGGCAAGATTGGACACGACTACCAAGAATTGGTTTGGACTCACCCCCGCTGCTTGTGGCTGTGGTCTTATAATCGGTTCTACATTCAGCCTTGGGAAATCCGGACCCACGGAAGATTGGTGCGTTCGGTGTTGGTGGGCGTCAAACTTGCCTCCGAGTAGAACAGTGCTTGAATGCGAACCCTTTTTAGGTTTCTTTAGTGTGTTTTCTGTTACGGAAAATCCATATGTGTCATCTGGCGGTAGGGTGCTAGCACGTCTTCTAGGATTCCAGTCTCATGCAACGTCAGATAAGGAAATGGAGTTCCGGTGGGACGAAGACAATCAGGTATAAAGACCAGTTGATCTCTAGTGCCCCGCTGATTCACCATGTCCCTAGCTGTGCTACCGATTTGACGACCTCCCTCAAGCAGCGGCCAGAGATCTATGGACAACGTTCAAGATACCACTACGAGAGCCTGTCCCAATGCCGCCAATTGTGAAGTTGATGCAATTCCTCGCATCATCCATCACCTTCATGGTTCACCTCAAGAAAGTGTCCGTATTTTTTGATCACCATTGTGTCGGTCAGATCAACAAGTCCCTGGAACGGTCTCAAGTTATTTCTATTCCCACTGAGCTACAGCGGTCGAGCCCTAGGAACATCATGATGGTGAATTCAGTCGAGAAACACCGCAAGTCTCTCCACCACTTGTATTTTGCGTACTGACCCTTACACACGACTAGCCATCACGGTCCAAGCTAGAGTCATGCTCCCACAGTATGATTTACACGAGACAACGGACGTCACCGTGTTCACAGCAGAAGTGGACGTCACTGTTGACACAAAGTTGTCCGAGGAATTGGACCGATGTATGAAAAAGGAACCACCGACTCAACTCAAGTACAGATTGATATACGTAGGTTACTAGTTTTTTTAAAGCTTAACACGTGTGCACTCATTTCACAAGACCGGGAAAGATGAATATGATCAGAGCTGTATGGGCAAACAGAATCATACTTCCGAGTTCCCGTCTCTTTTACAAGGGCTCTGCGCTGATCTGGACGGGTGGGCAACCCTTTATGTTAATGAAACTTTCGGTCTGACGGTTCACCAGGGCTATACACACACGAGTCTACATCGTCAGTCTTCACGCAATTGTCTCCTGATTTCTGCTGATAACTTTGCTAGGGTCATGCCACTGCGCAAACGACAGGCATTGGCGGTCACATGGCATCCCACTTCATCCCCACTGTCGAGCGTGAATCAATAGATTTGGCGTGAGTTCAAATTTGTTTGCTAGCAGCTTCTAGCGGCTTCTAATACGGCATCCCAGTGACATAAATGTTGGTAGTGCGTATCCCGCCCCGTCAGGAGAAGAAACTCGCTTATTCCTATCGTCTAGCTTGGAATAGGGAGTTACTATATGTCGGAGGTATTCTATGTCGGGTGGTATACGAACTGGAGCTCTCCGAAATCCAAGACTCGTGGGAGGAAGCGGCTGCAAGTGAACCAGATTTACGCCCATCCAGAGAGTTACAGTATCAGCTTCATAAACGCTTCCTCCATGTTCTTAAATTCTTCACGTTCCATCGTTCCACCCCCTCTTCAACAGTCGCAGAGTCGTTAGCGGATTCGTTCTATGAATGTTCAACCCTTCCCTTAAGGCTTCTCTCAACCGTTGGCGTACGCGGGGCTCCTCACGTCAGAAAGTTCGATTCGGTGTTAGCCAAATTTCTCAAGTCTGTTCCAATGCTCTCAGAATACGTCACGCAATATGGTGCTCGTTCTATTGCGGCACTTCCAGCTAAACACAAGATTTCCGCGATAACTCCATCAGACATTTTGCAAGATCTACGTGGCTATACCCTGAACGCTGAGGAGCTGATAGCGTTACTACGTTGGTGGATAGCCCTGGGCCGAGACGATTTGACCTCAAATGTGTTGGACGTGGTTACCTTCGGCAATGCAGGCGAAGAGATATACCTATCATCGATGAACTATTTCCTTGATCCAAAGGTTCTTGGAGTCCACATCCCACCCGACGGACCACTTCCTTCGTCCCTCATCCCCCTTGACATCAGCAAACATTTCGGTCGCGAGGAACTCATGAGATTCGGCTGGGAAGAGTTCACCGTTCTTTCATGGTTGCAGCACATATCACGATCCGAGATCACGTCTACCGATAGAAAATATGACTTTACCTGCTCAGGCGACTGGGCTAGCCGTGTCCTCAGCACACTTCGCCAAGTGTGGCCACAAATCTCTGACGATATGCGAAGTGGAGCAGCGAAAGTGGTCCGGAACAAGCCATGTATTCCTACATCCAAAGGCTTGTGTTGTCCAGAATCCTCGTACCTTCCTATTGCAGACGATGCCCAGTTCCACCACCTTGACTTGCCGATAGTCAATTGTGATGCAAGATTCAAAGTTGATGTGGACATGGCGAGATGCCTTCTGTCCCTTGGAGTCCAGAAAGATCCTCCCATTCGATTTCTTTTGGACCAGTAGGTTCACACAATATTTTTGGCCTTCGCACTCACCGAGGGTAATCAGAATACGACCAAGGGGAAAATGGACTGTGTTCGATTTAATCAAGTATCTCACCCAAGATGAAGAGCGTTCATTGACTGATGATGACCTCACTACTCTCAAGTTGACCAGAATCTTCATGAGGGAACATTTGCAGGGAAGGGACGAAGAAGAAAACATTGGTTACCGTGCTGACGAGCTCTACCCACCTATGGACACCTTCCGGAAACTCCGACTGCCGGTCATCGAATGGAAGGGGGAATTGGGATGGAGCGACACATCACGCGAAGGTGGGCTGAGTGCCATATACATCCCTTCTTTCTGAGTAAATTGTTGTCTAGCCGAATTGCTGTATGGGCTCGGATTGAATCACTTTCCATCTCTGTCAGAGATCGTGGAACTTTGCTCGTCAAAGGATGATGAGGTCCAAGAGACGGCGTTCACGTATCTGTGCAGAGAACTTCATTCACAGTACTCAGTCTACAAACCAGAGAACTTCCAAGACGTGGAATTCATTCCTGTCGAGAGCAATGGTTGTATTTGTTTGAAGAAGTTGGGAGAAGTACATCGAGACTTGCTTGTGATCATGTTCTTGCTAACACCCGCGCTAGGTATACTCCAGTACTCACTGGAAAGCACTAGGGTTTTCTATCGTACATAAGCGATACATGAACGCACCATTGCAACGACTAGGTATAAGTCAACATCCCCCAGCATCAATTATTACGGACCTACTGGGGAAGAACCCGCCGCGTGATAAGGAAACTGCCCGCAGCTGGTTCGAACTTTTATCCGACCACATTCCAGGTGCGTCCTTTGTTCTTCTCACCCACTCCATGTGTTGATGTCATTCTAGCTTTCTCATCCTCCGATCGCATCGACCTGTTGGGATTGTCATTCGTTCCAACAGGTCCATCGAGCGCTCTGAAATGGCTTCCTGCAACCAAGTGTTACCTCGATCAAGGTTTAAACCCACCATTTCATGCGAAGCTATTTGACTTTGTGGATTTCGGTGGCAAAGCGAATGACTTCTTACGTGTTTGCGGTCTGAAGCATCACGTTTCATTTGAAGATATCGCGGGAGCGCTGATCGAAAACCCTGAGAAATTTTTCGGGCTTGCAGGAGGTTATGAAGGGTAGGTTTGTTGGTGTCTACTGGGGTTCTTACTTATTTTCCCGAGACCAGTTTCTTGGCTGAGCTACGAATGATCGCCCACCACAGTCGGGATATATCCAACCATACTCTACACAAGATGGGGAATAAACCTGCTCTGCTCGGTGTGCGTCGAAAGAAAATAGAGGGATCAGATAGCGAGGAGTATGAGCACCAGTTCCTGACATCTCAAGGGGTCACTATCGTCGATGACCTTGATGATTACCGACTATTTAGTGACTGCCTCTTCGTCGCTCCCCAAGAGGAAGTGCTCGAATGTGCGTGTCGATATTTTCTTTGGTAGCTGTCCACTCACCTTGGACCCGTAGGCTTCTATGCGTCGCTTGGATGCAGTCGTCTGAGTGCAATCGTTAAAGAGAGACATCGTGGTCTCCATGAAATTCAAGCTACCGAGATCTGTCTCGAAGTTCAGTCAAGGATTCTTGAGCGGCTCCCCTTGTTCATTGAAAAGTATACTGATTTCCAGCCTAAAGTGGAAATCCCTTCTAGCACTGATCAGCTTAAAGTCAAGGCATGGAGGAGGATTCTTGTTTCCAAGACTCTCATGACTATGACCAGGAGCGTGGAGCGATCATGTGACGTAAGGGTGATTGCGAGGCATGAAGGCGACTGCATAGAACTATGGATTTCCGGAACAGTAAAGCGCGACATGTATGAGTGAGTATCGGAACGTCCCTTGTCTTTGCTGGTGTCTGACAAGGCGAGAAGAGTTGCTACATCTCTCTGTCGACTATTCTTTGGAGCAAACAAGACTTATGCTACGCTACTCCTTGAGAAAGCCCTTTCTGCAGACTTGAAGGAATTGGGACGAAGGGGTTTTCCCGGTGAATTCGGTCTACCCGAGTTCATCCCAATGACTAGCTAACAAGCATCGTTTCATCACAGTTGACCAAATCTGCCAGAAACACCGAGATGGGTACGGGGTGGGGAACGAGGCGAGGCGAAAGTTGGCATGCTCTACTTCAACCACTATTTCTCCGCGAACATCTGTGCCGGACCAGTTGGACTGTGAGACGTTCTTGGGAAGTCCTGAGGCCACCCCGCAGTCCCCACATCGCGTCCACACTACTGACAGAGTCCTACTGAAGAGTCGCGAAGCGCCAATCATTCCCGATGACGTGTCCGGCATAGTGGAGCAATCCACGCTGTCTCGGTAGGCTCGTTTGTAAAGTATCACCACATCTCTCATCATATATCTAGGACTCCACTTCAGGTTATCCCGCAGAGTGACATCCGTGAGCCTCTTTAGCTCCTACCACAATGTGAGATATCTGAACTGATTGCTAGGGGAAACTGTGAAGAAGGTTATCGAGGGGTGTAGCCTAGGAGGGGAAGGATCGACCATTCTCGCGGAAATGAGCCAGTTCACGCGCAACAGCGTCTGCAGGTTGTCCGCAGACGACAGAAGTTTACATCAGCATCATGATCCCATTGGTAAGTCTGGGGTGGGTCGTCTCTGACTGTCGTTCACGGAAGCACTAGGAAATGTGAA
>JBBPRQ010000592.1:0-20441 GCA_038093095.1 Boletus insuetus | reverse complement strand
GCGAGACTCCCCAGTCTTGTTCTCTTGGAGTTTTCCCAAACTACCATCGCACTTGATCACCCCTAGTACTCTTGGTTCTCAAACACTAGACCCTTCGGTGGGTTTGGTCATTTCAGTCCCCTTCCACCATATCGGTCATTCGATCACGGCATTGATCTAGATGACACTTTCAACCCACAAGTCGCAAAGGCATATCCACTCAACCCTAAGGAGTGAGAGGCATGCCAAGAATTTATACAAGAACATCTAAAGGCTGGACGTATACGACCATCAAACTCTCCCCAGGCCTCTCCATTCTTCTTCGTCTCTAAGAAAGATGGTAACCTGAGACCATGCCAGGACTACCGTTACCTTAACAAGCACACCATCGAGAACGTGTACCCTCTCCCACTCATTGGAGATCTGATGGATAAGCTCAAAGGTTCTTGCTATTTCACGAAGATGGATATTCACTGGGGATATAACAATGTCTGGATCAAGATGAAAGATGCCTGGAAGGCGGTGTTCATCACACTCTTCGGCCTCTTGTAATGTTCTTTGGCCTTTGCAACAGTCCAGCAACTTTCCAGTTATTCATGGACTTCATTTTCAAGGATATGGTGGCAGAAGGATGGTTGATCATCTACATGGATGATATGTTGATCCACTCCATGGATCTCAAGGAACACCACGACAGGATGAGGCGAGTATTGGAGCAGTTAAGAGAAAACTGGCTTGGCCCCAAACTAGAAAAGTGCATGTTCGATGCCCTGGAAGTAGAATTCCTCGGTATGGTTGTTCGTGAAGGGGTCATCAAAATGGACCCTACCAAGCTCTCGGCGATCGCAACCTGGGAACCCCCAAAGTCGGTTCGTGCAGTCCATTCATTCATCGGATTCTGCAACTTCTACCACAAGTTTATTCCCAACTTCTCCAACATCATGCGACTGATCTTGGATTTGACAAAGAAAGCGCAGCCATGGTCCTGGACGCACGAGCAACAGAAGGCTTTCAACCTCCTCTGAAAGACCTTCACTTCCGAACTGGTATTAAGGATGCTGGATACCTCAAAACCGTTTTATGTGATGATGGACGCCTCGCTCACAGCCAGCAGTGGCGTATTAATGCAGAAGGATGGCAATGGAGACCTGCATTTGAGCTGCTACATTTCTAAGACGTTCTCATCGGCAGAACGCAACTATGACATATACAATCAAGAACTTCTAGTGGTTATACGCGCACTAGAAGAATGGTGGCACTACCTAACCAGAACTGACCGGCCTGTCACTGTGCTCACAGACCACAAGAATCTGTGCTACTTCAAGGACCCAAGGAAGCTATCTAGGCGGCAGGCTAGATGGCTATTGACACTGCAGGACTACAACCTCCTGTTTCAGCATACTCCGGGGATTAACATGGGCCCTGCGGACGTGCTCTTGTGTAAGGATGACGTGGAAACAGCAAACGACAATGCTGCCATCTCCCTACTGCTGGGTGAGCTTTTTATCAAATGACTCGACACCGACCTCTGGACTTCTATTGAGAAATCATCCTCTGCCGACCCATTCATCATTGAGCAACTACACTCACTCTATGAGGGTGCATTGGGTGTTCCCCGCTTCTCTATTCATGACTGGCGATATGACGACAGGATTCTTTACTTCAAGGACTGGGCCTATGTGCCCGAAGATCATCGACACGACCTCCTCCATGTCCTACATGATTCGCCCATGGGCGGTTATGGCGGGTATTACCGAACAGTCAACCTCATACAATGTGACTATTGGTGGCCTGGCCTCACTGCGTTTGTGCGCTGCTTCATTCAGGGCTGTGCAACCTGCCAAGCCAACAAAGTCAATACTCACCCAACCATTCCCCCGTTGACTCCTCTTCCCGTCACCTCCTCCCAACCCTTCCAATGTGTCTCTGTCAACCTTATTATGGACTTGCCGCTGTTGCATGGATATGATTCTGTCATGGTCGTGGTCGACCATGGCCTTACTATGGAGGTGATTTTCACTCCATGTCACAAGAGCGTGGACGCTGAGGGCGTCACGCAACTCTTTTTCAAAAAAGTCTTCCCATGGTTTGGACTCCATGATAAGATTATCTCAGACCGCGGTCTGCAATTCGCCTCGGCCTTTGCTCGAGAACTGGCCAGGCTTCTTGATTATGATCCGCTCCTTTCCTCTGCTTACCATCTGCAAACTGACAGAGAAACGGAATGGGTCAACCAGGAACTCAAGACCTATCTTCAGATCTTTTGCCAAGGTGACGCCTCCCATTGGTCGGACCTCCTTTCAATGGTGGAGTACTGTCACAATTCCTCCGTCCATTCCGTGACGGGAAAGACTCCTTTTAGCCTAATAATGGGGTACGAGCCGCGTGCCTACCCACAGATTGGAACTATGTTCCTTCCCACCCTCAAGAAACGACTCAAGGACCTCGATGAAGCCTGACTAGAAGCCACTGCTGCGCACGAGAAAGTGCAAAGATATATGAGGGAACGCATAACATCCAAATTCAAGCCCTGGAAAGTCGGAGATAAGGTGTGGCTTGAAGGCTGCAACCTGAGACTCTGCTACCCCTCTAAGAAACTCGCTCCTCGATGGGAAGGCCCATTCGAGATCACTCAAGTCATATTGCTGGTATCATACAAACTCTGGCTCCCATGAACATGGAAAATACACAATGCCTTCCATGCCTCCCTTCTCACCCCATATAGAACTACCGCAGAACACGGGGATAACTTCATCCCACTTCTGCCAGACGTTATAGATGGAGAAGAGGAATTCGAAATCAATCAGATCTTAGCCCATTGGGGCTCTGCTCGACACCGCCACTACCTTGTTTCATGGAAAGGATATCCGTCCTCCGAAAATACCTGGGAACCAGAGTCCAACCTGGGACACGCCGCCGACCTCCTCGAGAAATATGAGGCGAGGGATCCCCTCGCTTTTCCTCCATAACCATTGCATACCACTCTTGTTGTTGTAAGTGTTGAGACCTAGCTCCACCATATGTCTATCGCATCCTCCTATGTCCACATCATCCCAGCCGACATTCCTGTCCGCATCCACCATCTCCCAACCTGCTCTCGCTGAATCCTGTACTGCGCCGTCCTCGAGAACGCCGCCGCCTCCATCGCATTACCCTCCATTCCTGCTTACCAGGATGTTCCCGTACTCTGTTCCTTGGTGGGCATATTCCATACCTATGCCACCTCCTGTACTCTCCATGCCCAGCTCTTCCCAGATGGGACCCTGCCTGTCTATGCTGCTGCCATGGAACAATCCATCCATGAGTCTCGAGACACAATTCTCGATGCACTCCACGACCATGGATTCGACAATGTCTTTTGGGGACTCCCTCAACCCCTCTTCGCACATATTCTTAGACTGATACTTAACACACTCCCCTCCAACCTACAATGATACTACTTCGACGACGACGAGAATCACCCATGGGATTGGGACACTTGGGCCCGGGACGAGGTTGACGGATCTAGAAGAAGGGAGGATGGAGATAGTGACACAGGGTCTGCCTCAACCAATCAAACTGCCTCCTGCACCCCCATCCCTGTACCACCTCCACCTCCACCAACCCCAGCCTCTGGCTCTACTACTGCAGGACCAGCTGATGGTGGCAATGGAGGAGTTAGCGGCGATACTCACCCCCAAAGTCTTTCAGAACTCCCTGTGTCCTCCAACGAGGTTCGAAACTTCCTCGCCACAATCCCCCTTCTCGGAGCCACCACACCACCACCCGACAACGTTGTTTTCCCTACCCATGGACACCCTGTCTCACCATTCCCCGCAGCAAGTTCTCGTAAACTCAAGTGGGCTAAGGCAACACTTCGGTTTGGACTCCCATCTTCTGCCGCACAAGCTGTGGCAGGCCCTGCTAAAAGATTGTGAAACTGCTCGCGCGCAGATACACCCTACCCCACCTCTGGTAGATATAACAAGGACACTCAGGCATCGCCCTTGCCGATGCCTGGGTCCTTCCAAAACCCAATAGATGTGGACTCAATCATCCTTCCTCCTCGCCACCCCCTCGCTCGTTGTTTTACCTGTCGGGAATTCGGTCATCTCCGTCCCAATTGTCCTCACTACCAATACCCCTTCTGCCTCACCACGGTGCCAGGGCATATTCAAACCTTCTGCCCACGCCGTCGCTGCCCCATCTGTAGGGAACTTGGACATTGCTAGGAGAATTGTGTCATTCATCGCAACCCCCAGAACGACTACGACCCCACTGACTACGAGGTAAACGAGGGGGACTGCGACTAAGGGGTGGTCTCACAGGTGCTTCGACCATAAATGGGGGGTAATGTTACGGTCTACTAGGGGGGTACACTTTTTCCATCTTCACTACGCTTATGCAGCCATTCTGCTTTACTTGTTTCTCTTTAGACTCTATCTCTTACTCTACAGAGTTGTATTCATACTGGAGTCATCCTCCAGATAGTTTCTCCTTTGATATTCTTTTCTCACGTACTCACACGGGATTCCTTTGGACTTCTGCCCATACGGCGTTCCTCTTTTAGATCACACTGCCACTTCCCACAGTTCTGCATTATCGGGATGGACTATAAGGAGCATGGTTGTCCTTCAGACTCCCACCTCCTCTTTCCTTTTATATCATTTACCTTACTCACATGGACCAGGGGCCTACCGTATATAAACTCTGTACTTTTACCATGTATTTCCCTAAGCTAGTTCTACGCAATATCAGCATAGTTCTAGTGATACTTTCCAAGAGCTCCAGTGGTTAGCACCTGGATATCGGAGACCATCGAGCCCACCTCAAGTCTCAGTTCGTCTTCTGAGATAGACTGTGGTAGACATCACCCTAGCAGGCTCCTCTACTCATTACCTTGCCCTCCACTCGTTAAACCTCATTCAGGCCAAGGTAACTTTACACTCCGCTCGTCACTAACTGCACTGCACGTTACAGCTATCTCTGATGACACAAGTAAGTCACTCTCTGTTTTGTTCATGCTGCTATCTCGGATGCTCAGCATGCTCAGCCTTCAGGTCTATCACTGACATCATCCCCTCTGCCACCCGCAACATCCAGTCTGGGGTGGTTCACCTCTGGGCAGTAAGTCTTTTGTTGTTCATACTGCTGATGCTGCTATCTCTGATGCTCAGCCTTTAGGTCTATCACCAACATAGGAAGCCACATCCAGTAATGCCCCCTCTGCCACCTGCGACATCTGGTCCAGGTCTGTTTTGTTTGTGCCACTAACCTGACTGACAGATTACCCCAGTGTGACGCTAATGTTGACATTGTTACTCATTTGCAAGCGAGTACTACCAGCCTGGAGATCCAATGAAACCAAGCAATCAGTCACATATATAGTTGTGTGATTTTTCATTGCATGCTCTTTGCTGATTGCTTTCTCTCCAAGTCTCTCACCGCTGTTACCATGAGCCCTCCAAGTGACCATCCTGAGCTCATTGCAGAGTTCACAGAGGATCTCCAGCAACCTTGTGTCTGCAACAAATGTGCCACTGCCCTCAGACCTGGAGACAGTCACCTGATCTGAAGCTTCAAACTGGGTCAGGCTGACAGGCTGGTCTGTACAAACTGTCATAACTATTACAGGAATAAACTGACTACCGTCCAAGTTGAATATAGGCATGATCACGGCAAAGGTATGTACTGACCTATACCTTCAACCACAGGTCACACCAGCAATATGCTAACGTTCTGAGTTGTCAGGTCATGGTATGCCAGATCCCTGTGTTATCTGGGCATCAGTGAGTGCAGCACAGTCACAAGGTAAGTGATAAAACTGTCTACACATTACTAATATGGTGCACATACTTACTTAACCATTAGCGTCTGTCAACCCACCACCTGTCATGGTAATAACCAATTGAAGCCAAGCCCAGCACCAAGGCATGCTGCCTCCTGTAGGGCGTTCATGGACCCAAGGACCCAACATCCAGGTTCCGTCCGCCTAGAGGCTGCAGTCTTCTTCAACTCCCAGCTATTCTCCATCTATCTCTTCAGCCCTTGTTCCCTTGATCAGTCAAGTTCCTCCCAGTTCCACTGGCTATGGACCACAGCATATGCAGTATGCAGCTCAGCAGGCTCACTGGGCTGCTGCTGCTCACCGCACTCCCACTACGGAGACAATCTCCCTGGAGATAAGTGCCACTCACGAAAAGGGGGGCAAACGGAAGAACCCACGCTCCAATATCATCAGGGTAAGTCTTTCACACGACTGTTCCAATAATATTCATAACTTTCATTCAGAGCATTTGCAAGGGCTTAAAGGATGTTGATGTGCAAATCAGTGCACAGGCGCTTGCCTCTTTAGCTTTGACAACTATTGTTCCTCAGATCAAAGCCTACGACAACCTCTTTTCTTGGTGTGAAAGTGAATTCATTGTCCACAACAAGAAGTGGGTCAATCTTTCAACATACACTGACATACAGCCCTACTTTTACTCCAAGTGTCTGCATCTGAGCAAGGCAAAAAATTCATGTGTGGTGGTTTTCAAGACGGAACAATTTGCCCTTTATATCATCATGCCTGAGAAACAGTGGGCAGAGTATGAGATGTTCAAAGAGAAAGGTCAATCCAGGGACTCTTCCCCCCCTCATGCAGCTTCTCCCCTCATACTCATCATCTTTGTTCTAGCATTTCCACTATATCTATGGATATAGCACCATCCCTGCAAGCTTTGGGTGCCTTGTTCAGTTCTAGACCTGCCCTGGCTGCTCCTGTTCCATCAGCAAAGTGGACTCACTGGCGCTCAGACAGTGCTATATCAAGCATCTCAACATGGTCTCCACCTCCAAAAAAAATGCCTACCTTTGCATCTTCAGATCATAACAAGTTGAAAGAGGCACTGAAGGCGGGTGGCACAGCAGATTTTGACATTGAATGAGGTAATTCATCTTACATGCAAACCTATACATATATGTAATTGCTGATGTGTATTTAGAGAGAAAACATAGGGTCAAACCAGTGTATTTCCATCCCATTCCATCTGTTGATCTCAATCAACTCGTTCATTGTGACAAGGTGGCCTTCAACACCCATTTGTTGGAAAGCTTTCCAGAAACAATCCGGCTTGACTTCACCTCAGACACAATGCTTGGGGTGGGTGCTTTCAAGACTGCACAAATGGTGCAGTTGACACTTGTGCCACTCCGTCCTTCTGGTCTTGGCTTGCAGAGCAATGATGAGGTCATCATCAAATGGACCTACATTCCTACCGGGACTGAGGCTGCTGACTTTATCCTTGGGATTCAGAACTTGAAGTACATGTGACCCAGCCTTGGTGAGCAGGCATAGAAGCTCTACCAGGAGGCCAATGCATTGTACTGATCCAAGGTGTTACTGAAGATGACATACAACTATATTGACCATTGTGTCAACACAGCTGCCAAGCCTCCACCATTTGAACTTCCCCACCTTTGGTTTGTTGATGTGGGGCTGGTGCTTGCATATATGGAGTGTCCAACAAGTTTAGGGCCATTCTCAGGGAGGTCAAATGCAGGGACCTTGAGCTCAGTGTACCCTGCCGAGGAAGTTATTCCAAGCATCAGCGAAGAAGATACTGATGGTTTCATAAAGTTTATTCACAATGCCGATGCAGCTCCTTGAGAACTCAATGATCCAGCCACCAATAAAATTGCCAAGTTTCTGTACTTTACACAGCATGTGCAATACACCAAGATGGGCAGTCTAGCATTTCTTTCGGATTATCAAGGTCAGTTTCCAGTTAGTCATTTGACAAGGTGTTACGATCCCCTATTTTTCCCTATTTTTCTAGGCATTATTTCAATCAGAATAGACACAAGTGTTGCATTCACTACAGACACACTACACTTCTTATCCTAATGCTCCACTTGCTTACTTTCCCACGCAGGCCATTACTCTCCCACGATATTGATCAGCATGGCTATGCGCTCCAGACAAACACATGGCATGTCACATGACTAGTCATGTGATCTTATCTATGACATCATAGCACAGGTATGCTTATCATCCTATAGCACTAATAGCTCTTATCATAGGTATAGCCTTAGCCAATAGCATATGTATCTCTTATCATGCACAGCTTGGTCTGTGCGCATGTACCAGTAGTATAAATACTAGAACCAGTAGACCAAGACACCCCAGTCTTGTTCTCCTGGAGTTTTTCCAAACTACTATCGCACTTGACCACCCCTAGTACTCTGGTTCTCAAACACTAGACCCTTTGGTGGGTTTGGTCATTTCACAAGGTACATCATGACCAATTGCACACCACCGGTGGCAGGTAGTCTGCCATTGCTGATGGACCCACAGGTTCTCACTCACCCATATATCATCAATATAGGATGTCGCTGGAGCTTGATACTAATGCCATTGAACAGTAGTGTAAGTGATGGAGAGGTTCTATTCAGTGGCGGTAATGTGGAAGAGATGGTGACACTTTTCGAGTCACAACATGTCTGCAATAAGTTTTGCCTCTGGCTCAGCTTTCATTTGGAGACTTTTGGTGGGGAGTCTAATAGAGAGTCTGATGTCTGACAGTCACTACACAATCAAATTTCCTGAACTGTCTGTGCTAATGTAAAATCCTCTCTTGATCATGAATCATGATGTATTTTTCTCAAGCACAAGTACAAAGTACATGAGTACATATCCAGCAATACAAAATTGGAAAGTTCAATACCTGAAGCACACACACCATCATACAATTTTCATTGGAAGTGATTGGTGTCCCACTTGCTCATCTATCCTAGATTGGTAGTTTCAATGAGCCTGTCCGTCCAGCTTTCTATACATGTAGCTGCCACGACGTGTTTGGTGGAATTTAGTACTTAGCTAACATCAGTAAATTAACAAAAGTCTTATTTGGACTCATACACCACTTATTTCACTTATCTCGCTCACGGCAGGCAGCCAGGTATGGCTGAGCATGGCTGAGCACAATAAGCACAATAAGCACTTTAGTACTACCTATCTAGCTTTTCCCTCTTGTATGAAACAATAGATATATTTGAGACACAGCAGTGAATACATTCATATTTAACATGATACTAGTCTATCAAATGTGCCAAATCATCATCACTGCAGGCTGCGTGCACCTCACCAACCACCATCAGACAATGTGCGACTGCTGAAACACCTAAAAAGTAACGGAATCCCACTGCCAATGAGGTATCAGTGAGAAACAAGCAACACGATAAAACAGTACAAAATATGCATGTCAGGTTGTGATGTGAGCCGCAGAAGGATTGGGAAAATGGGCTTGGACACTGTTGCATGCCGGCAATGGACTCATACTCAACAGCATCACAAACAGTGCCCAATCCTTGAGGAAATGGGTGGCAAATGTGACTGGAGGGAGGGTGGGTGAGGTAGCAGTGTGAGAGTGATGTTGATGATGCTGGGGATGTTGAAGGAGAATATGAAGGGGATGGTGTATTGGGGGTAGTGTGGGAGTGATATAAGCCACAGAAGGATTGGGGGGAGGGGGAAACACAGGCTTGGTTGGTGATGGACACTGTTGCTTCTTGGTGTTAACTTCTTCATAGGTGGTAGGATGTAAGTTGGGTATGGCCTGGTGATGTTGATGATGCTGGGAATGTTAAAGGGGAATACAAAGGAGATGGTGTATCAGAGATGGTGTGAGAGTGATATAAGCCACAGAAGGATTGGGGGAACACGGGCTTTGGTGGCAACAGACCCCACCACACAGCGACAGACCTGTACTCGGCAGTGTTACAAACAGCCACACAAAAATGAGGGAACCATGTCAGCCTCACAGCATGCCAATCAAACCAAAAATGAACCTTGTTGTACAACACTGCCTATGGTCTTGACATGTTGTAAATCTACAAGATCTATAAGTGAGCCACATATACAATTTACTGAGAAGGGTTAGAGGGTTACCAGAGAGTCATGAAGCAAGCTCAAAAGCGTGGTAATCCGCAAAACGGTTGACATAGAATCCACAGTACAAATCCAGTGAGTTGTAACAATTGACAATTGGTGGCACTCACTGTGATCTGAAGATGGGAAGCAGATGAGCCTGCCGAATGATGCTGTCAACATGGATGACAGCAATGTTTTTTGCACCATCCACGTGGTACAATAGGGTAACCATCCACATTCCAGTAAGATCATCTGGCTAATCAACTAGGTGGTCAAACCAGTGAACCAGTGTGCATGAGAATGTCACCCCATTTGTGTGAATGAAGGAAAAAAAGCACTGGACATGGCCAATGTCCATGCCTAGCATCCCTTCATCCACATCACTTGTGCTGATGAAGACAGAGTCATACCAAGGTGGACCATGATGCCATGATGGAACAGCCCAAATATGCTCACGCTGCATGCCACTGATGCCACAGGGATCACTTGGGGCCACAAATGTGGCAGCTGCAGAATGGAAAACCTTGACACAACCCATAAATGAAGGAAGGCAGCGGGGGTTGATAGTAGAGAGTTGCTCAGAAAGGAAAGTGGCGATAAGGTTGGGGAGAGATGGGATGCCCAGCTCCAGCACAAGAGCTACTGCATTCTTGGCATGGTTACGAGCTTTGTAGCAATGTTAGTTTCACACTAATGAACAAGAAATGAAACTTACCAGGTGTGACAACAAGCTTGACATCAGAATGAGCAAGCCCTGGGTGATCATCCACAATATCATTTGAAGGATCATCTTGTTCATTGTTATTCCCTGCCACTGTATTAGGTCCAGCATCTGCCAAAACCTCTTGAACTAAGACAATGCCAAGCCTTACCATTTTGCACCAGAGTATATATCTAATATAATGGATGTAACGCGCAGCGCAGTTAGTGACAAGTGGAGCATAATGTTACCTTGGTCTGAACGAGTTTACGAGTAGAGGGCAAATAACAAATAGAGGGTCCTGCTAGGACAATGTCTACCACAGTCTATCTCAGAAGATGAACTAAGATGGAGGTGAACTTGATGGTCTCCGATATCCAGGTGCTAGCCACTGGAGCTCTCGGGTCACTAGAACTATGCTGATATTGCATAGAACTAGCTTAGGGAAAATACAGGAGAGAAGTACAGAGTTTATATACAGTAGACCCCTGGTCCATTGTAGATAACAAGGGGTCGCTGGCAACCTTCCTGGACTATGCCAAGTAGGTCTCTAGCAATGGGGGTGGGCAAAGCCCACCCACACAGCGTGACACTTATATAAGCAAAAATCCCCTATTTCCCCGAAAACCATGGCACATGCCAGTATCTTACAAAAACCAGATCAATCTGTGGTTGAAATGATTGTAGCTGCTACCATGATGTATATATTATGTTAAACGAGTGAGATACTATTCATGATCTTTCCAAATGAAGATCAACCATGTCACTTGACTCACTTTGGCGGCTTCGCTACTCCTCTGTAATGACCCTTGAGTCTTCGATGTAACGATCCTTGTTCCAGCTATACCTTACGAAGGAACTTGGTATCGAGTCTAGTAGGATATGTGATCCTAGACAACAGAGGATGTATATCAATGAGGGGAAACAACAAGGGGAAAAGAACAAGAGGGAACAACAAGAGGAAAAGAACAAGTGAATAAGACTAAGGTCTGTACTGCTATAAGTATGACTATATATACTAAGAGAGACCGTGCACAGACCAAGCTATGCTAAGGCTATGACTAACCATAAGTAGTTAATAGTGTGTCCACTGGGTACCATGAGGCAATAAGAGAGATAAGAGATACTTATGCTATAGGCTCTAGATAAGAGCGATTATTGCTATTGGCTGATAAGGGAAAGTGAGTCAAGAGGAAAAGCATGAGGCGACGATAAGAATGCAATGTGGTCGCCATGAGGTGCATAGCCGAGATAAGAGATAAGATCATGTGACTGAGGTCACGTGATGGCATGTGACTGAGGTCACGTGATGGCATGTGACTAGATCATGTGACTAAGGTCACGTGATGAGAGCTTTGACAATGGTTGTAGTATGTTCGGTATTTCTGTAATAGATTAGCAATGATTAGGAAAGTAAAGTATACCAAAAGTTCAAGTACTGTCGGCATTCGGGTCTTCGTTATGGGCAAGCGTTACAGTTTGTTCCTTTGACGTCAAGCTTGGGAACGTTGCTCGGAAGAGTGTTGGTGGTGACAGGGACAACAGACATGATGGCATGGTAAGCGATTTGTCTTGATCAGAGTTCAGGAAACTCAGGGCTCATAACCTGAGAGAGTTACTATCAAGGAACAGTACTCAGTCGTCGTGAACAACGGACTGGATGTATTCAGGTATTTACCTATTGAGGAACAGTACTACATATGGGTTAGCTTGAGTAGGTGAAGACAATACTAAGTAACTCACCTCAGTCATCATGAACAACGGACTGAGGTGTTCGACAAAGAACCAGGATCTTATATACAAAAAGAAATGTATAGTACGAAAAGGAGATAAAAGGATCTTGATAGATCCGGGTACAGGACTGAGTGAAGTATTAAATATGCGGTAAGGACAATGTGCTTGTACAATAAGGAGAATATACCTGAGAAATGCAAGGGACGCACACCATGTGCGTGCCGGTGATTTGCCGGCCCGACAACGGTGCGGCTGCACATGCGGTTGCATATTCCAACATGGGGTTCAGGAGGGTATAAGTGGTTATAAGAGGGGTTTGTGCAATAGAATAGAATAGATCTAGAGCCGGAGGGGGCTTGGATTGCGAGGTCTTGAGGTATTGCTTCTTCTTCACCGAAATTTTTCGGGGTCCTGGTGGGGGTGCCACGCGGTACAAAGGAAAGAAGCTTTTTCTTTGTACTTTGTATGCAGGGCAACAGGGTTTCCGCGGAGACGTTGAGAATCTACGAGATATTCTGCCGCGCAGGTCGACATACAACAGTCCCGCTAGTGATCGCCGTCACTCACCTAGAGAAGATAAAACCAACTATGGACGCATGGTGGCAAAAAAATGAAATGGAGCTCGCAAACCGGGGTATGGTGTTCGATGGACATGCATGCGTCACTTGCTTGTCTCGCCATCAACTTAGATCCGCCTCGAGCCCGACCCGCACTGGGAAAGGAGGAGTACCCGGACAATCCTGGAAAAATTCGTACGATATGCTGATTCGAGATGTGGTGACATACATACTTTTTACGACTGTCGTAGTCCCTCAAGGCGTTGTATGGACTTTTTTATTTATTAAAAGAAAGGCATTGTAGCGCATGTTGTGGCCGTTGTCCCACAATGGGTGACATGTTATCAAGACTGAATCACCCCATGAAATTCAACTTGATGCGATGCGATGGCGTAGCTGGGAAAGTCATCCGAACGTCAGCATATGAGTGTGGAACATGGCTGTCGTTGTTCATTGTAGGCATACATACAATGTATACTATAGCGGTATAGTCAATTCCTCATAACAGCTCACTGCAAACAGTAAAATCACTCCCATAATCGTGCCCTGCTCGAAGTAGTTTCTGCCAGGCATTGTGGATGCGGTGGTGTATATGGCAATGTGGCTTTCGCTATCCTAAATCGACATGGCGATGGTAAAATGTCATTGGTAATTATCCTGACCACCAGCCTGTCCTCGTCGCACGATCTCCAAGGTCCCTAAAACCAAACATTAGTCGTACGCCAGGAACAAGCGGAAAGTATACTCACTGCCGACTGTTCTGGACACGCAAGAATAACCAGTCGACGGCTTCACGCACGCCTTGTCTGTATAACCCATAAGCACAGCCAAAAGCAGAGAACAGAGCAGCCAAACGCACCCTTCCAATGCTGACACGCCCAGTACCTCTAGGCTTGCAATCCGCCTCTTCTTCCTTTCCTCTCCCTCGCCTTCTTCCTCAGCGTACCGCCTGCGTGCACTGTCCCGTCGATGGTGGTCCCATACTTCATAGTCTTGACGAATCTCCGTCGCGGACAAACTCGTGGATGTATCCTGTTTGTTCGCGAGAAGGAGGAGCGGGACATTGAGGATTCGAGGCAAAGAAAGGACCGAGTCTGCTTGCACGTATCGAGTGTATCAGCGAATAGGCAGTGTCCCCGTGGACCGTTCAACGCACCAAACACTTCCCACCCTTCTCCAAGCCTCTCCCTGTCCTGTGCGTCGATCACGTACACGACAGCGTGACAGTCGTCGTAGTATCGGTGCCATATTGACCTCATGCCTCTCTGCCCTCCAAGGTCGAAAAAGCTGAGAATCGTCGAAGGGAGAGACACTTTGCCCACTGACGACAAACGTCATGTTGAACGTGTGTCATATGAATAAGCGAGTCCAGCAGGGCGGGACGTACTGTTCTGTCCAACGGTCGGTCCTATCTTGGACGGATCGAGGCCGGGGATGTCATTATAGAGTGTCTTGATTTTCTCCAGCAACGTCTGCGCGTACTATTATCAGTGCTGAGACAATTTGACGTGGGCAAAGCCACTAGCTGTTGTTAGCTTACCGTCTTCCCAGCGCCGTCGAGACCGATGATAATAATCGAAAATTCTTCTTTCCTGTGGCGTTTTGTGACGAGCTCGAGGACGCCAACAGAGCGCTCACCGAGTGAGGTATTCGTGTAAACCCTTGAGGAGGTGGTACATGGTCAACAAGCTTGTATGTGGCAACTTCAACTTTGGTCAATAGCAACCACCACCTAACGATGCGATACCACTTCTATCCCAGGCAGACCAGTCGAACGGGGCCATATATTGGATCTTATGGGCGTTACGCTTTGGACCACGACGATATATATGTTTAAACCTCCAACACCCTTGACCATTGCCCTCATCGCTCACCACCACCCCAGTACGCCCCGAAGACGCACCCCGCCGCTACGCCGATATCTGTAACCACAACTTTATTTGCTGCGGTGTCTAGGATCCCGCCAAGGGCCCAAAGGTGCGCTCGACCAATCGTCACGGTGCCACGCGCGATCCATGACATGGATATACTACAGATTGGCTCGTACGGGTTCATCAACGCTGATACAGGCGCGTTGGACGTCGAAGGAAACGTCTACGATCCCGAGGTCTGGGGGTACGTTGACGAGTGCGATGGAATAACGCTTGCCGATTATCCACCCATGTACAGCCAGGAGACGATCAAACCCGTCGTGTCCTCCACGTGGGTCCGTAAAAAGAAGTTCGAGACCCCTGCAGATGAGCGAGAGTGTTATATGCTCGCTACCTGCGTGGCATCCGTGAACAATCTCGTGAACAATGCGGAACGGGTGTGGCGGGTGAGATACATGCCTGTGCCAGAGAGGTACCGCGCATATGCCAAGCAGTGGATGACTTTGGTGATGGGGTGTTTATGTTTGTGCTGAGGCACTTTGAAAAGCCCCTCGAGGACTGGACCGGGGAAGACTTGTTCACGCTACTGGCCCCGGCAGGACTATGTAAGGACGAGGGTGGCGATTGTCAGTCCACTCAAAGAGACATGGAATAAGCATCGGGCATTGTGCACTCACGCGTAGGATCTAAAAAAGCAACATCGGACGCGCTCGAATGGTGGATCCAGGGTTGCGAGGCGGGTTATCTCTACATGGGGGTAGAAAGGCGACCTGCGTTTCGCCCCCATCTTTCTTCAAGCAAAAATTTCCCCTCATCCGAAGTCTATTGAAGGATAATGTGACGTCAGACCCGAGGTCAGAAGATTTGTGAGTGGTCGGTTCGATTTCGTGATGGCACCTCTCCATCTCATTTTCTGAACGCGCTCCTTGGTGCACGGCGTTCCCACCTGGCAGCCTTTGGATGACAATGGTATTGAGGTGCTCGATGTACGTCTCATCACGGTTAGTCAGAAAATATTGGTTGACTTTCTCCGTGCAGGAACCAGAGTCACTGGCTGCCCCCGCAAACTCCCAGATAGGTGCGACGGTTGACGTCGCTGCATGAGTCTATGCAGTGTTGAACGAATCCCCGACTGTCTCATGTTCGTTTTACATTAGTCGGACCTCTAGATGGTCTGTCTTGTATTGTGTTCTCTTGTCTCTTGGAACGCATAGAATCAATCGATCTGTAGTGAGAATATAAGGGTGCCACCGGACATGATGAGGCGTATCCAAAATGCTACAAACGAAGCAGATGCATGGTGATGGTCATGTAAGGAGATAAATTGTGAGTCGCGAAAATTGAATACATAGGTTCTGCATGGATGTGTACCGACAAAGCACATTGAACAATCATGATTGTTGTCCGAGAGTCCATGCGTCCCATACTACATACATGTTACAATACATCAAGTGTGCGCACATTGTCGAGAAGATCAGCCAGCGTGACGTTCTCCCGGAATCCTACAGTAATCAAGCTGTCCGCAGCGACCCGCCTGTAACTCATCGCACGTTGGCCAGTCGGCGCCAGCGTCAGCAAGAGTGCACCAAATGGCTGTCTTAGGCGGGCAACGAGCCGTCGTGCCCGCGTCTCTCTGTCCATGGGTTCCAACATACTCGGGGAAGCACACGGGGTTGGTGATTCGAGTTCGAGAAGCGACGAGGCATCACAGTCGACGTCACCATCAACGTTCTCTTCGTCATCTGTCTTTGGTGAAGGAGGTGGCGAAGTACTATCGACGTCCACGGGTGCGCGACTCTGCATATCCTCGTGCTTCAGGAGAGTATCCAACCAGGGGTGAACGAGATAGAGGGGACTCTCCTGAGAAAGGACATGTCTTGTTTTGATGTCCACCATCCCAAAGGCTTCGGTCTCCACGCGATAGACACGACCTGAACGCGTCCGATAACGCAAAAGCGATGGGAGCTGGAAAGCGATGCATGGGAGCGTCATCCGACTCTCTGCGAACCGAGGTGTAGGAAGTCCGTTGAGATGGTCATATAACCTCATGGCCACGTCGAGGTCGAATGAAGGGGTACGCAACCCAGCGATGATATGCTCCATCTCGGACGCCTGAATAGGCCGAGGGAGGTGCTCCGCTTCTGTTTCCTGGAATACAGTGATATGGGCGGGCAGGCAACTGTTAAAGCGGCTGGACTCCCCGGTCCATGCAAGAACACTTGTATCACTAGATCTCGTGAGGACATTTGCCAATACACGTCCTAGAGAAGCTTCCCCTTCACCGTATATTGCAGGTATACCAATAGCCGAGAAAATACCGAGCAACGAGTATGCAGCGTCTTCCACCCACGTCGTCTGCCGGGTCGAAGCGAGACGTAGTTTCTCCCGAATGTCGCTCAGGCCAGGACAAAGTTCCTTCAGCTGCTGCGCAGATACCCCGGTGGCCTGCTCCATCTCCGAGATGACTTCCGGACACTCTTTGTGGTTCGGCACTTTCAGATCTCTGTAAGGGGACCAATCTTCTGTGTAGAATCGGATGACTTTGGCAGCAATGTATTCTTGGAGTGTCCAGGCACGAGCGTTCCAGATACTGGCTGCGAGCGCGCCACACGGCGAAGAAGGGCGAACACCACGAAGGAAAACAATCATCATAGCGGCACCCTGGTACCACCTGAACATGGCGACCAGGGCTTCTTGAAGAACGATGTGGTCCGATTTATCGATACAACATGTATCGCTCCAGGCCCAGTTGAATCCGGCATCCTGAACGATCTTGCAGAACATTTGCAGCTTGTCATGGGTTGGTGATTGATCCAGGTCATACACCGCCATGTGTGCCAGCTGCTGAAACAACGGCTCGTTATCTTCCCACTTGTGTGACAGCATCACGTATTGGAAGTACTCTCGTACTTCATGCTTGATGCGAGCGTAGTCGATACGCGTTGTCATCGATGATATGAGTTCTTGGAAGACTGGTAAGGATTCAAATGCAGATGCCTGCTGAGCTCTATTGTGGAGACGGCCGGTGGTCGTATTAATGAGGACACGTGGCGATTGACGGACGGTCCGTTGGACAACACTGCGAATCGTCGCTCGAGTGCTCGATGGGCTAATGTACTGGTCACCGTGACCTGTCAAGTGATGTGAGCGAATGATTTTCATCATGGGGGCAAGAATACGACTGACGTTGAACGTCCGGACCAGGCGACTGCAGTATTTTCGAGAGCATCTCTTCCACCGCATCAATCGCATTGTTGTAGTCTCCTGCACTGTGTAGAGCAGCGTGCTTCATCTTGTAGCCCAAAGGGGACGACGGGTCGTGCGTGATCACCTGATGACGCCACGTCAGCGACATTGACCTCCATGAGAGAGAAATATCACACCTGGTTTGCATCGTCCAGAGCTTGTTTCCATAACCCGATTGCAACATATACCTTGCTTCGCTTAATGATGACGCTTTGGGGGAAAGAAATTTTGAGGGACAATGCGGTTGAATAGTGGACGATGGCATCATCATGTTGTTGGGCATCCACCGCTGTATCTCCGAGACGCTCCAATTTCTCGAAGGAACGGGCTCTGAAGTCTGCGGAATGTCACATAAACGAGAAGATAGGGGCTGGATGCACGACCACTCACCATGAGCCCACTCCAGATCACCGCCGTGTAGGTTCGTCTCCCCTCCCAACTCACTCGCCATTTGGTGGAAACACTCGACCGCATCCGTTACATGGTGGATCGTTTCGAGACATTCGCATATCACCTGATAGATGGTGGCTCTGGGGAGTGTGAACTACAGGCCCGCAGAGCGTCGATACGGTTACGAGCACGGAAGAAGAGAGAACTCACACTAACAGCAAAGAGGAGAGCATCTTTCCACGAGTCACGAGACAATTTCGCTTTTGCCCACTTTTTCAGGAGTGATGTGGGAATAGCATCAAACGTTGGCGCGTTACAGTGTCCGGCTGCGCCACCGGAGGATGCACCACCATCACTTTCGAGAGCGGAGAGACGTCGTTGTGTAAATTCTGACGAAAAAAGTTGAATGCATGGCGGAAAAACGGTAAAACCTAGTTCACCGCAAACCCACTCGGTCATGGGGCTGTTTGTATAAATCTCCTTTCCCACTTCATTCATCATTTCAAGGAAACATTCGATCGCATCCGTCATGCAGTCAGTTGCTTCTAGACGTTCACACACGGCCCGATAGACTGAAACTTTCGGTGGTGTAAACTATAAATCGACAGTGTCGATCTATCATCCCAGAATGTGCACAAGGAAAAGAGTGATACTTACACCAATAGCAGAAGACAAGGTTTCTTTCCACGAGTCACAAATCAATGTTGCCTTTGCCCACTCTTTCAGCAGAGGTGAGAGAGTCAGTGGACTGAAGGTTGCAAGGAGTCCCGGTGTTTCATCGTGTAGAACTGGGTTCGAGGCTGCGTCACCGTCACTTTCTGGTGTTGAGAGCCATCGGTGGGTAAAATCTGTAGCCAATGTATAACTGGACGACGGAACAAGCTGGGTAAATATAGACTCACCGGAAACCCACTTGACGGTGGCTCCGCTCATACATTCTGCTTGGTTGATGGCATTTACAATGTTGAGAAGAGATTTGCCAGCATCCTTGGTGTGGCCAGCTGCAAACAGGGCTTCGCAGAGACGCTGTTGAATCGTGATGTGAAGGTTATCGAATTTCCGTCCGCATATCTGTTGAAGACGGTGAACGGCTTGTATAGCTGTGACGCGCCCGTGAGGGAGCTTACCAATGGGAGCACACAGAGCGGTTGGTCCCCGTGATGTTGCATTTGATCTGATGCACGTTCGAAGGACTGTACCGCACTCTCGTAGTTACTATTCTCCATTTCCATCTTTCCAAGGTGAAGATACATATATGCCTGCCGGAGATGTCAGTAGGTCACCACATCTTAGTGGTATGCACATGCCTGGACCCCATAGTACACTGAGTTCAAAGGGAACGTAGCGATGAGATCATCCAAGCGCGATATCGCATCCATGTGCTCCCCCGCCATAAACACGATGATGGCCTAGAAGATATCAGCAGCTGAGTGGCAATCAAGTTTGAAAACCACGGACCTTCGTGAGAAGGAGGAAGCTAACGTGAGACGAATGAGAGTACTCGACCGCAATGTCGCAAGTCCGATAGCCTTCATGTATTTCTCCCTTGCCGACAAGTGCTATACTCTTCGCAATGTAGCCGATGACAGACGGGCAAGTTTTAATGGCCTTGGTGAATGACGTTAGCGCTAGTACATGCGAGGAGAAAACAGCTAACACCATTTCGGCATCGACAAGGGCTGCGTCCCATTGTTGCAAACGAGCGCACACGAGAGCTCGACTAGCGAGTAGGTGATGGCTTGGATTATGAGACTCGTGGATCGCTACAGTCAATAATGCCTCTGCGTTTGTGAGTTGGTCCTGTTTCCATGAGTCGAGCGCAATGTCGTCGATCTGAACGTCTGGTTCCTGGAAAGTGGTGTGTAGACAAGACAATGGGAATGAATTTGCTTCCGCCATTTCCGCTTTCAAAGCATCGAGCGTAGATTGCAAATCGGATTTATCGCGCCGCAGACGTGCAGCATGCTTCCGTGTCTGAGCGAACTCAGCGTCATGTTTGATTTTGAATTCGTCGAGTGTCGAGGACGTATACAACACTGACAACAAGAAGTTCTCCTTCACCCACTCGTACA